>JANHGB010066773.1:0-31765 GCA_026283785.1 Coracopsis vasa
CGGCCGGCCTGGCCCGCCCTGCGTCCGTGTCCGCCCCGCTCCGCCCCGGGAGGCGGGCCAGGCTCATGCCGCCCGCCCTCCGCGTCTGAGGGGAGAACCTGTCCTGTGGCTCTTTGGTCACCCTCAGGCTGCCTCGCTTGAGGGGCGAGCGCAGATGCAGCCCCCACGGGCAGCTCTGGAGGGCAGATAGTGAAGATGCTCTTTTGCTTGCTCTCTGAGGTGGCAAAACCGGAGCACCTGTGGCAGACAAGATGCAGCTGTAACGGGTGAGTCTGTAGAAGGGCATAATTTTACATTAATTAACATTTTCAGTCTTTTATCCATTCGCTAAGAAAACAGGCAAGTGCTCAGGAAAGGTCAAAGCAGTCAGCTGTTGGGCATTCTGAAAGATGCTCTCAGCTCTTACTAGAAATTATAGAGAACACACCATGTCATTGCATTGTTTTCCCCTCGGTACACCCCTGAAGTATTTTGCACTGACTTGAATTTTATTTGCACTTTAAATAGTGGTGTTTTTTAAAAAAAAAAATGCAATAGCCTTCAATGTGCATTCAGGCAGCTTCAAATAAAAAAGAAATATACAAGTGGTGTTACTGAAGGCAGCATACTCAAAAAATAGACTATACAAAACTTCACACTATCTTTTGTTCCTCAGAAGCTCTTACTTCCCTTGGATTTCTGAAGCAGTGCTCAGTAAAGAGAAACTCACTTTCTCAAAAAAAAAAAAAAAAGAAAAAAACACCAAAAATCAAAAACCAAACAAAAAACCAAACCAAACAAAACAAAAAAACTCAAAAAAACACATGCAAAAAAAACCCCACAAAACACCACCACCAAAAGCACCAAAACTGGTTCTCTCCTCTATTAAAACTTTTTTCTTTTTTTAAACCAGAGAAGACTTTTAAAGTACTATTAATGTATAATTTACAAAGGGAAAAACCCCACAGCTCAGGGTGAGAAAGCTTTCTAGCAGCAAAACACTAACATGATTATTCCAGACAGGCCAGAACTATCCCTGGTTTTCACATCTCGTCTGTTAAAAGCCTGACATTTACTGCTTTCTGAGCTCAGAATAATCACACAAATGCTTTTAGTAATTTCTGAAAGAATTACTATAGAAGTTCTGGGAATTTATTTCAGAAACTGAGGCCTAGCCAGTGATTTGAAGGTTTTGCTAAGCTTAAAATGCTGCTTCACTCTTCTTTTTTAAACAGGTGATACATCTGTTATTCCAGGCATTTTCCTGAGCAGACAGTGGTATTAACTTTGGATTGTGAGTGCAGAACATGCCACCAGCCAGCTCACCACTTTGCATTGCATTCACCCAAGAAGAAAAACATGGCCCTCAGAAAATAAGTAGGCTTCAGCTCCATCATCTGTAGCACCTGTGCCACCACCCGGCAGACGATGGGATGGGAGAGGTACAACTTATTACCTCATTAAAAAGGTTGATCAAGGTCGTCTGGGAATAGCCCTTGGTTCCACTTACAAATATGCACGAAGCTGCTAGTACCTGGACTGCTTTTCAGACCTCTGCCTGTGTTAGCTGCTCTCACAGAATAAAGAGGCTTCCAGCTTTGACCCAGCACAAGTGAAGACCACACAGCTGCTCCCAGTCTGTCAAAGCAGAAACACTTTAATTGAATACAAACTTCAATTAGCAGTAAATGGTTTTGCATGACTAAAAAGAGGGATTGATTGGCAGCACAACTGAGCTTAAACTCTTCAGAATAACTCACCTGGGAGAATCCAACTTCAGGTTGAATTGTCTCAGCAATGCTTCCTTCCCTGCCCCAGGCAGCACCCACTTCTCAGGAGAGATGCAAATTCTCTATTCAACCACCTCAGCCCAAACTGTCACCAGTATAGCTACATCTGCCTAAACAGGGCAACACTTGGATTGTTTTATGCGTGAGCAGCTGGAGGAGAGGTAAGATTGCAACATAAACATACTGTCAAAGTATTGGACTGCCAGGCAGAATTAGAGAGAACTTCGTTCCTCATCTGAATCAAAAGCAAATTAACAGCCTGCATTGTAATCATTTGGATATCATCATCCAGCAAGATTAACATCAGAGAAGTTTGATCAGGAGTACAATAAAACAGAGTCTTGTAGAAACATACTTTTATCTGTGACAAGTTAAACATTCAGTAATAAGTGACTAAGAATTCAGTTGCACCCATAAGCCATCCACTCTCAGACTGACAACAACCATAACACTGAAGCAAATGCAGAAGGCAGAAAAAAATAGGTAAAAGAGACAGAAAACCATCTGCACTACATTAACCACATCCCCACTTCAACTGCCTCCAGCCAGGATCAGTGAGTGGTACACCACCCTGAAAGCAGCATACACTGTCAGGATGCCTTTGCAGAGATACAGAAAAACAAGCATTGTTCCAATTCATAAATAGCAATAAAAAAGAACTTCAGGCTAGTTGATCAAATGGATCTAATCCTTTTTTATGGTTTAATAGGAGCAATCAAACACTTCTTAATCCAAACTTTATATCCAAAGGATGTGTATGCTTTATGCTGGTGGTTAGAATTCTAAGTACCTGAAAAAAGTTTATAAAACTTTTTATAATTGCTTATGAAAGTTATAGGCTATTCTACTGCAACGTAAGAACTAAATGTCATTCAGAATACACTGGTTTGTTTCTCTGCTGTATCTCATGTAATCAACTAAGTGACATTCCTCCAAAAGGAAGGGAATTCACATTAATTCCAGAAAATTAGCTGTCTACGAAAAGTTAAGTGGTTGAGAGAAGAGACAAACGGATTCATAGATGAAATTCATGGTCAGGACAACCTTGATAAAGCAAAAGGCTGATTACTGCTGGGGTTCAAGACTATCTACACACTCCCTCTCCTCCTCTCTTGCCATACTCTTCACAACCTTCAGCTTCCTACTTTGGCCGCAGTCATTTATTGGAAGGGAATTAAGGGAACATTTCCTCTAATACTAATTTTGTTTGAGCTACTTTTACAGGGACTTCATTTTTGCTGTTAATAAATACAAAACCCAGAAAACCCTATAGCTCAAATATCAAGTACTTGAAGTGAACCAGCTGCTGAAAGACATACTGGAAGTTTGACATGTTTTCATTCTCCTCATACTCCAAAACTTTCTTACAGATCTTTCTGGATGAAGGATCCTCTGGATTCAAAGAGGGGCTGCATTAAAAGTCAATTCAGTCTGTCTCCCTCAGTTTCAATAGCACAGACTGACATTCCTGAACCTGGCAGATAGATCTGAGTTTAAATTGCTCAAAAGGTTCAATGTATATGACATGCTCTTCTTAAGGCATAATTGAGCCGTTCACTGAAACAGTCTTATCTTCAAAGCTTTCAATAAAGACACTGGTAACATTTCAGACATACCTTCCCACTTCCAAAATACTGCAAAGCACCAGCATTAATACAAAAAAAGAAATATCTATTAAAAGAACAGAAAGCCTGAAGGGGAAGTGTTCACCAAAAGGCACCCAAAAATAGCCTCTGCATGGTTTTTCTCTCCTTCCAGGAGAGAACCGTCTCCTTACTGGAAACATCATCATAAATTTCTTTTCTTCACTTCTATTCTGTGCTGCATCTATGAAGGCGGCAACTTTCCAGTTATTTTCTTGTTCCTTTATTTCAAACAAGAAACTAGATTACTTTTTTAAGGACACACTCAGAGGCTTTCTGAAACAATTATTTCCCCACTGTCACCACACTTGCTGTGTTTAAATTATTTACATTGCTCAGGTTGGGGAAAAAATAAATAAATAGATTTTTAAAATTAATAAAACCATAAATGTACACACATTTCCTCTTTTTCAATTTCTCTTTCGCAGCATTTGCCCATGCAGCCTAGGCAAAGATCCTCTTTGTACTAGGTGCCAAAGTTAATAAAATGGTAGATTTCCTCACAAACAGCATCTTATCTCACTTCCTTTTCCTACTTCTTCCCTTAATCACCAGTGTGTTCATCATTTCTTAAGAGGTGCTTAAAGTTTTCCTGCCTCCTGACAATTGCACTTGCAGGCATTTTTGGATGCAACAGGGAGAAAGCAGACCAAACCCAAGTGAAGAACTGCCCTCATTTGCAGGGACTGAAGGCCCATGCCTTAGCTAAGCCAGTCCTGAGCTCTTGCTCAGCGTGTCTCAATTAGACCTACTTAATTATACCAGTAAGAAAATTCAGTTACACATGGTCTGCAAGTGAGTGGGAACACGCAGTCTTGTGTCTTGGCCATTTATATCTTCTTCCTGTTTGGAAAAGCATTGGGCTACCATGGCTCCTGGCCAGAAGCCTCTTTCAAGCCACTCTCTTTTCAGTTGGATGGGAATAATAGGGAGGTGGCCAGAATCCAGCATTTCTTAAGTAGCCTTTTTATCTTGCAGTAAAAGTAAATAAGGCTAAGATCGCTGACCAGAATTCTTCAGTAATTGCTGCCTGCTGCTGAAAATTAGTGTCAACATAGATCAAGATCTTTCAGATGCATCTGGACGTACCCTATAGGTGTAGGCTTTACTTTCAGACTTACTTTGGGAACTTTGTGGCAGAAAGTGAAAAAGCAGTGCTACTTTTAATTGATTATTAATTATTTATTAGTGTTATCGTGAAAGGTTTTATACTACAAATCAGATACTTTTTGAATATAAACGTACATTTAAGGTCAGAAAAAATAAAGGAAATAGTTATGCAGTACTTTACATATATTAATAAAAATATAAAAAAGGATGGTTTCTTAGGAATTCAAGCAACTTGAAACAGTAAATAAACCCATAGTCTTCCTCATGCCTTAGTAGGTCCTGTTCAATTTTCCTTGACACCTCTAAGGAATATACCTGTTTCTTATCACTTTCACGCAGCTCATCTCCATTTGTTATGCTTTATAGGTTGTTCTCAACAGTTTGATAATGCAAAACCAGATCAGATGACAGGTAAATAGGAAAGCAAAAACTCCCCTCTTCACTCAAAATGGAGGAAAAAAGCAAGGGCAGATGCTGACAAAAAAACCTATACAAACCCTTTTTATGGTCCAGCTGACAAGAAAGTGATATTTTTATGAAAAGTCAAGATGTTCAGGTGCATCTAATAGAGATATGAAAGACTAGAAATCGGCACAAGTCAGCTGGGTTTGTGTTTTTGTAGTCCATTCAGGACCCTGAACAGAGAATCCAGAAAGATTTCCCTGCATTGTTGGAAGAAGGGATCAATTGCTGAAAGTGTGACACTAGCAGGAAACACTGTGCACTGTCTGAGGTCTGAATATACAAAAATCCATGGAAAAAAACACACATTGAAGTAATAAAAATCTCTACCTAAAATCTGAGAAAACTGTAAAGTGCCATGCATGAAACCCCTACGTGAAGATTGAAACTAAAGTTTACCTGGAGTAACATTTATAACTATTATAACTATTTATAATATAAAATTTAGAACTATTTATAATTATAAAATTTATAACTATTACTAATAGAATATTTATTTCAAAATTAATAGTAGTAGGCAATACAATTTTTCATATTCTAAAGGCAAATTTCATTATCAACCTCTAGTCTTATGCTGTGTTAACTTATAATAAATAGGACAGTCACATATAACCTATGAGACAATTTCCAGTTTTTCACTTACAATGTTATATCTGTATTTACATGCTAATCCAAGTTCGGTAAATAAAAGTTTTACTTGTAAGCATAAAAGGGAAAATATTAATAATTTTTAACAACAAAACATTCGGATTTATTTTTAGAGAACTCAGCAGTCAAAATATCTCTAAACACTTCAGCAGGCAGTGCGGCTTCCTCTCTAATGTTATTCATACTTGTCACACCTCAAGAATAAAGATCATAAATATTTTAGAACCTTCTGCTACCTGCTTCTTTTTTTTCCTCTTAACTTTCATAAGTGAGTGTACTTGGGTATTGCTTGTCTAATGAGGGTGGGCAAAGGCTACACTGCAGATCAGCAGAAGCTGAAGAGTTCGGGGGCCCATTGTTCTTTCTGTTGGGATTGAATTTGCAGCAGCAGGGAAAACAATGCTAGATTAGGGCCTGAAAATAGTAGGGACCATGAACCCTGCCTTCAGTTCAGAAAAAAAAAGCCATCGCAAGCTCAGGACACCAGTTTTCAGAGCTGCCCTCTGAATGTTGCACACTTCTGTTTCTGCAGGCTCAGTTTCAGACATGGTAAGATCCCATTGCCCTGGGTGCCAAGAGCATTTCTTTTATTCTGGGGGGTATGTGTGTGCTTAAAAAAAACCCAAAAAACAACAAACCCCATACAGATCTCATGCCTAACCTTTAATTTTAATGCCTATGATCCCCACTTTCAGTTGAAGTCAGTGGTATCTGTGGCTACCAACCAGTAACCTGGATTATAAACTGTATTAGAGACCCTGTTGAAATAATGCCCAGTAGTGTCCTAAGTCATACCAGAGATCATTGACAAGAAAGACAATGACAGACAGAAATTATGCTCTAACTCAAAACATCAAGTCACATCCACTATGCCGATATCAAAACTTCCCCAGTACTGGTTGAGAAATGTTACTCTCGAGATAAAGTTACCAGAGTGAAATGATGACTGAGAAATGAAAAAAATTAGATTCAGACCTACCATGTAGATTAATGTCAGATACAAAATATGCTGCTTTCACTATATTAGAAACTGTGATAAGCATCTGTCTGTTTAAGGCATTAGTGATCTATCTCTCTGGTGAAAGTAGGGTACCACACACAAGCAGTATGACCTTCGTTAGCTCTCTCTCCACATGTAGCAGTGGAAAGCTGACTTAGTAATATCTGAATAAAGACAAAGCACCACACAAATAAGCTCCTTAGTGGTTCATTTAAAGGCATGCTACACCTTAAAAGAAAACAAAACTGCTAATATAACATTTATGAAGAAGACAGAAGTTGCTTCACTGACAAGGTGTGTTTACAGTTTAGGTATATGTTCAGCCAAGGTCAGAGTAATCCATGTGGCAAACCCATGTTGTAGAACTAATTCACAGTCTCATCTTTTGTCTTCCAGCACTATATTAGAGCTAAAATAGAAGAAAGGGTCCATTACTGTCAGCATAAAGTCCAACAGCTACCTCTAGCTTATATACAAACTTGTATTGTGCTCTGTAAGACATCCCACCTACAAGAAACTGACTACTGGCATACAACAGCAAAGAAGCAATATTCTCTGATCAGATGCAGGTTATGTTGAAGGCACAGGGAAAATATAAACACAACTTGCCTCAAGGAGCTTACTGAGATAATACTAACTTCAGCCCAGTAATATTACTGTAAGCTAAAGATATGACCACCCAAAGATAAAAGCATAACAGATATGTCTACTAAAGTGCTGATTTTGTAGAGAAAACAGAGAAAATGCACTGCCCAGGGGTCACTTAACCTTCCTCTCCTTTTTATTCCTCCTAGTTCCTTGCAATCAAACCTGCTTGTATTACTGCAACTTGTACTCAAGGTTCAACCAAAGAAAACAAACCTGAATTTGAAATACCCTTGTATCATGCTACAGCACTTCCCTCATCCTGCATAGACCATCTTACAAAGGAGCCTGAAAATGCAAATACCATAAACATAATTTAAATGGAAATAAATGCTTATATGTTATCAAAAAGTTTCAGATCCAAGCTAGATTAATTGATGCAAAGTATTTTTTAAAGGAGTAAAGATATGCCAGTAAGCAACAGAAAGACACCAGTATGACCAGCACAAATTCATCCCCAGCAGAACCAGTGTGTCAGCATGAACTGCAGCAGAATCTGACACTGCAATTATAAACAAGATATTTTTCCTTACTCCAAAGGATATTTGTTCTTACCAATTCCTTTCTCAAATACCTGCAGTTATATTGGCTCCTTCATAGGATTTACAAGTACGATGTACAAATGAACACAGGAATTAATTACAGGGTTTGATTTGTCTGCTCTTACTTCCTTTTCTCCAAGGGAAGTACTGAAAGGCAGACAAAGTGCGGGCAGAGCCAGTCAAAGGTCTGGCAGCAGAAGAGCAGTATGGGGAATCCAGGTCCTGGAGCAGGATCAACACCAAATTGACCACCAAACAGCCCCTAAGACAAAGTAAACCACGAACCAATGCCAAAAGCCAGTCTTTAGTCTCCTGGGAAACTAATGGTGACCAGGTGGCCCAGCCAGAGCTAACTGCTCTTGAAGCTCTCACAGCCAGCTGTGCTAAACCCAACCTCTTCAAACAGGATTCATGTGGGCTCCCAGAGATCCCCATTGGGTGTCTGGGGCAGTACAAGTTGAGTTAAACTTGTCTGAAGGTTGCTCTTGGAGTGGTTTGGGCTGCATAAAACATGGAAATACTGTAAACAAAAGCAAGGTGTATATATATAAAGGGAGACTTCACAGATCTCACACATTAATTGCATTAACCAAAGTGATTGGCAAGTCTTCTACAAATGTATCTGCCCTGCTGGTTTGTCAACATCATCTTCATATGCAAATAAAGGTTTTAATTCTTTCTTCAAATACTTTTTGTATAATAAATGCAATTACACAAAGATTTGTACTAATCCAGATTTACTCAGAATGACGAGCACTACATTGATAATCGATGCCTTTAACTTTACCACCTGTGACATTCCCTGCAGCAGGAGACGGCAGAAAGAGGAATGACAATCACTCAGATGTTGTTTGCAGGTGGTGCATATGCAAAGAGTTTGCCATGAATCTGAAAAGACAGCAGCATATTTCAGCCCCGGGGTGATGAAATGTACTGTGTTTTAGCACAGCTGATAAGGTGCTATTCAGCTGTTGCTAAACTGCGTAAACCCTGCCATGCATGACAATTTCTGAAGATCCCACCCTGTAGCTCAGAAAGCCAACCAGGTCTTGCAAGGGTGAGGGAGAGATCTTAAAAACTCACTAATCTGAGAGGAAAGGATGTAAAATAAATGGATATGCACAATTATGCGCTTAGAGTGTCCTTTTAATTAAAAATTAAATAAACATTTTCAGTAGTATGAGCAGTCTACCACCATTTTCTCCAAACTTAGAGTGTGGAAAACATTGAGTTGTATGGATCTAAGCTCCCTTCCTGGATATGAACAACATTGGAAATGTTTGGCATGGCCATTCACCCCTTCTTTAAACCATCTCCTTTGCCACTGCAGGGTCAAAGCTCTGCAGCACAGACTGCAGCCTGCTGGATCTGTAACTGCACTGGAGCATGACTCCTTGCTGCCAGCTCTCTGCCTGTTCCAAGACAGACAGTAGAAGCCTTTTGGGAGAGTTTAGCAGATATCCGGTTGTGCAGGATTATATTCTGAAGATGGTCTTGTCCTTGTCTTGGCTGCATGCTGGGATGGTATTCAGGGTGATGAGAGACTAGCTGACTGCATCCTGGCCTCCTGCATGTCATGTTTGTCAACAGTGAACACTCCAAAAATACAGGACTGGAGTGGTCGGTAGTCCTCTCCTGCAACAGTCACCGTACAAGGGGCCCAAATTTCTGTTTAATTTACAATTAACTAAACATTTAAAAAATAAAAGATGTCCATTTAAATTTGTGTTGGAATTTCAGTGACCTTTACAGGAAGTATCTGGGTTTCTATTTCAGGATAAGCTGCTCTTAGAGTAAATCTCAGTTCCCCCCTCAACAACCTCAGCCAGCACATGTGGGTTTTGAAAGGGTTTGTTTTGGGGTTTTTTTCCTAGGAGAAGGGAAGGGAAGGTAACACCCCAAAAAACTCCTCATGTAAATGACAACTTCAAAGCCAGGCAGTCAGGAGGCTGGCTGGTCAGTCATGTAATTGTGTTATGGTCAGGGCCCACTGCTAACGATCCCTTTGTATGCATTAAGGGCACTTCTAGATGCTGAGATAAATTCATCCCTGGTGAAAAGTGCTAATTTCAATAGTATTATACTAGGCATGAATTTGAGTCACTGTGTCCTTTTAAAATGAGCCTATTGGGATTAGTTACAGTAATGCAGTTAAACAGTTAGAAAGATCAAGGCCACTGCTGGATCACAATTACAACTGAGAAAAAACAAATGTACTAACCAGATGCCAATCAAACATATGAAAATGAATAGCAATTAGAAGTATTAGCTGTTTGTAACAGCATGCCTATACTTGGACCTCAGATACCTTAAACAATCTGGAAGCTCAGCATAATGACTCCTCTAAAAGGGGAAAAAAAAACCATGTTGATAATAGTTGTTCAGAGACAGTAAGGTTTTAAGCAGCTGGTAAAATGTGTCAGTCTGAGGCAAAATATAGATCTCCCTGCTGTTGAATAATTAATGAAAAACTCCTTCTCCATTATAGCCATTGTAACCGTGTGACTGAATAGTCTCCATTTAATCAGGCCTCATGCATATGAGCTCAAGTCACCTCTTACAATCAGATTTTTTTTCCAGGGCTGATTTCTGTTGTGCTCTCTCCCTCTCCTGATCCCTTTTCACAGGACAAATTCTGTTGTGCCTAATCAAGCAGAGCTTCCAGGGAAAGCAATCAAAGCAGTTTGATTTAGTAGTGCAGCCTTTATTAGAGAAATCCTGACCCCACTAAAGTCAGTTGGAGCCTTGACATTGACTTCAGCCATGCAGACATGCCATATTCTCAGTTTAATTGGATCACATCTTTTCTCTGGTTTACACCAAGGCAAATGGGAGTTTTCTCTGAAAAAGAATTATTTTTGGCATTGCAAGATATTAATTGGAAATGTTCAAATATGCCTGAACTAAAAAAATTAATCATGCAACCAGCTCTAATTTCAGGAATATTATTCTAATATGCAGATTTTCTTATCATGCCAACTGCCATGAACTACTGCCATTCTGTTCTTGCATGAATTTCATAACAGAAGGAGCTGGGAGCCTCAGAAGCCAGAAAAAAAAAAAAAGAAAGTAAGATAAAAAACGGCTTTCCAAAAAATTATAAGGAAATGGAGGTGATTAGAGATAGGCACAAGAGATTTTCCCTAACTTAGCACAAGCTGAAAGACACTGATGTAGACAATGATGGAGCAGGTCATGAAAGAACACTTGAAACCAGCAGGTCAAAGCTTAGCTGCAGTGCAGGTGGGAGCAGAGCAGGGAGCAGAGTACCAGAGGGTAATCAGAAAGGATCTCTGCCTTACCGCTGAGGAGAAAGCTGCTCCTTCATCCTCTCTCTTAACAAATGCACTTAGCTATGCTATTTGTCACAAAGTACTGAGTTTTGTCCAACCCCAGTGCTAATAGAAACTCAGAGCAGTTGTCAAATTCTTCAAGTACTCAGAGATTTAAGACCCAAAAGTCCCCTTTATCTCCACAGGCAGGGAAGGCAACCACACAGAGCAGAGCAGAGAGCTGCTAGGCAAGGCCGCTCTAATACATTTAGCCTGTGACTCTCAGTCTCTATCACAGCCAGGGCTTGCATCCCCATCAGCTACAGCCCTTGGGATCTCAGTAAATGTAGCTGCTTTCTGGAAAAGATAATATTGATGATGGCTGAGGACTGTGAGTGGTGAGGACTGCTCTCATTTCTTACTACAGCTGAAGTCACGACTAAGGGATTTCTATTGCAAACTTACTGGTTTTTTTTAAAACAGGGAGTTACTGCTTTTCATCACCAGTGAGGGATGGCTGTGGTAGCCAGAGGGAATGCTTCATTTACAGTGTCAGATTAATGCTAAAACAGAAATGAAGGCAACAGTCGTTATCATTCATTTTTTGTGACTTTGCTGGACTACATGAACTTAGTAGTGTAGCTCAGGATACTACATTAAGTGTATGCTCTTGCTACATTAAATGTTTGTACCAGAGAAATAGAAGTTAAATTCACTTGGGTTCATGCAGGGTGAGCAGATGGATACCAGACCTCTCTCCTCTCTGCTGTCTCTCAGCTCTGGGGTGGGACTCCAAAGTCATGGGGCACCGCTCCACTTTGCTGGAGATCACTAGCAGAACCACACAGACCACTGGTTTATGGCAATAAACAGCAGTGGGTGAGATGAAACTTCCATGTTCCCTCTTACAATCACCTTAGCTTCTACAACAAATGACAAAAAATGATTTCACATCAGTGGGCATTTCATTCAGTCCACACACACAAATCCCTTTCACCACAGCAGAAATGTAACATGGAAATATAAGCATTATTAAGCGCACTAAATTTTTAGTATGGCTGTCAGAGTACTGTAAGAGTTCTTCCTCTTAGCTGCTGAGAGCCAGATCCTGCCTGAAATTAAATTAAATCTTCTCTTGGAGATAGTATGCTAGCAGCTTTCTTTGCATAATACTCACAGCTTGCCTTCAAATGTGTGCTGCATAAATAGCTCAGGGAAAGGAAACAAACTCAGAGTCACACTTGTAAATGATTTGATCACGCTATTCAGTGTTTGCCAAATTCTCTCATCTTTTTACAGAAAAAAAGAGGTTTCCTGATGCCCTACAATTACAGCAAATTCTTTCCAGAGAAATCCTGAAGCTGACAATCTGCATTCCCTTGCAAGGCACAGCCAGGCGAAGAGAAGACATGTAACTTTGACCAATGCCAGCACAAAACACATAACTGTATCAGTCTTGGGGAAATGCTGGGGTATTTCTTGCAGGTTGACTCACTTTAACTTTTTAAGAAGGAAAAGCCTCTCATGTAATGTTGCTGCAGTTTACAGAAGTAAGACACATTATTTAAAGACAATGTTTCTAAGTGTAAGGGGTTTTTGGCATTTTGTCTGCTTCACCTCACCTGGAGACTCCAGCACCATTCCTGGGATGAACATGGCCAGCCAGGCCCTACATCCCAATGTGGCTGATAAGGGGTCAAAACAAGGTTTGGTCAGGACCAAGCTGCAGAGGCAGAAATTACACCAGAAACTACCCTGGTCCCTATGTACTGCACTTTGGGTGTGAGTCTGCAGTAATCCTGGCTTTCATCACATGAGCTTGCAGCAAGGGTTCTTCAGCTTTACAAGATGGTTACAGGAAAATGTTTGGCTTATGAAACAAAGTTTCAACAGAGTTCATGTGAAAATAGAGAAAGATTATTTGAATCCTTTCAGTGATCACATTTTATGTCTAAGAACACTGTTAATAGGGGTGCTACCTAACTCATGTTAGTGAGGTGTGTGCTATCTTGAAGTCAGTCAGTGTTCAACGACCAATGATCTCACTTCATCAGTATTGACCCTGAGTCCTAAACACAATGGATTATAACCACTGGGTATTTATTTAAAACTGAAAGAGCAAAGACCAACACAGGACTTCTCAAAAATCAGAAGGTACAGAAACCACTGGAAATGGCTGTGGAGGACAAAGCCTTTGAAGTGCCATGCAAGTGTACTCCATTCAAGTTAAATGCCATTTGGATAGTCATAAACTAAAGAAAATTATTATAACAAAAGGTAAATTAATGAATATTCAAAATATTTAAATGCAAGTCCAGGCAATGAGCTCAGAGATAAAGGTTTGTCCGTTATCTGTTATGGCACAGGCAATTTTTACAGATGCATGACAGCATCCTTCCTCAGCTGAATTTGCAAGGCAGCCAGGGATGCTGCTTTTGTCCTTTAGCACGCAAGCTGACTGCACGATCTGCCCAAAGCATGAGTGATGACCTATTTCCCACCATTGCTCTTCATGTGCATTAGGAACCTTCCTGGCATTGTTCAGTCCTGACAAGTGTAATGTTGGGTATGAAACAGAGATCACTTTCCCTTTCCTTGGTGCTATCTTCATCTCTAAAAGCCCATCGATTCAGTAGGAACAACAATAACAAACGCAGGTAATAGCCTGCAACCAAATGTGCAGACAACAACAAACTTCACATGGAATTTTCATTTACAGTGCTAGGGATTGCACAATGAGACATAGCTAAAAGCTGCCCTTTGTCTGTATTGACCATGCAATTTTAAAGTGCTGTTCCATAAGGCAAGTGGGGGTTTTTTTGTCCACTTTTTTTTTGCCAAAGTTTGTTCGTGTTTCAAAACAAGAGCTACAAATTCTCAAACTAATTTAATTCCTACCCTGTCTAACCCTAAAAGTTTATTCCTTTGGGTACCACTGGACACCTCACAGGCTGCTGAAGCAGAATGGGTGTACACAGCTCTCACAGAAGCACACACAGCGACACAAAACACACATTGGAAGAGAATCAGCTTCTTTGATAAAGGAGTGCTCAAAACATTAGGAATGAAAGGTTCTTGGTTTGAATTTAGGGAGATAATTAGTTTTACTATCATTGCAAGTATTTTTGATATTTAAATGAATTGATGAAGATGAAGTGCTTTTTGGGAGATACCAGCTTGTACTTTATGTTCGTTATCATCTGAAAGTGTAAGAATAAGGGGTGGCAGGTATGACTACAAAGGAAATGAGTGTTATACTTGTTTATTTTCCACAGAAAAATAGCCTGAAAGCCTGCAGTGAACAGAGCAGAAAGGCATGATGCCCTATTGTAAGATATTGTGATGATTTTCCTAGCTAAAATTCTTCCCAGACCCAGTATATTATGTTAAATAAACATATAAATATGCAATTTACCATTTTATACTGCATTGTTTTACTGACTCGGACCTGATCGTGTTTGCAAACAGGCATTATACTTTGAATCTCTTGGGGTGGATGTAGAGGATGAAGAAGTGACAACTTGAGAACGTGTTTATTAAGCAATGTGAAACATCTACTTCTGTCTTTCAACACACACTCTGCTCTGTACAGTGACTTTAGCAAAACTCTCTTGTGTATTATTAGTCTTTGAGCTCTGAGGGCTCTTTTTACTCACCTGCTCAGTTACTGCACATAGATGTTTACCCTTTTTATGGCTGAAACAGCTTAGAGAGATCTGCTTTTGTCACTGACAAGAATGGAAGCTTAATATTATTCATATCAGTTTGATACAAGACAATGCATGAAAGCAAGGAGAATTCGCTACCTGAATTATTTTCATTGATCATCACATTACTTTCCAGAGCAATGATATAATGTCATGATGTTATAACATAGCAACAATTCTGCTTTCAATGCCTTCATTGATTTCCAATGCTCAGTTTCACTGTGGATGCCAGTACTGAAATTCCTTGAGTCTTAGCATTAGATATAATAGGAATGTCCACCATAGAAAGGTCACTCGCACATCTTTCACACAGGGATAAAGCCTCTGCATGAGCATAAGGCTGGTGCAGCTCCTGCCCTTGCAGAGGGCATGAAACTGGCACAGAGCACTGCTCTGTGCAGTGCAGTTGATAGCAACAAGGGTGGCACTGCACCTCTGCATAAACTCCTATTACCTTCCAGGCATTCAAACTGGTGTCTTGCTCCTGGTGCAATTCTAATGAGTGGTTACACAGCAATACCTGCCTGTGGCCTAGTTGTACTCCTCACTTTGGAAAACAAACAAAGAAAACCCGCACCCCACAATCCCCATTTTATCCTGCGTTAACTCTGACAAATAGACAGCTAGGGTTAAATGGTCTCTAGAGTCTGACAGTTGGTAAACAAAAGCAAACAATGGTGTGTAAAGGTAATAAAAAAGACAAGCTAAACCCACATATACTAATGATTTCTTACAGTACAGAAACCCTTTTCAATCATGAAATAACATTAAATTATTTGGGAAGCAAACATCTTCTAATAGACAGATTGCATATTTAGGATTTGAAACAGATTGAAAGTTAAAATTATGCCAAAATCGTTGGGGAATGTAAATCCTTGTTTAATTGACACTGTATGAGCTGCCAGGAATAATTAATGAGGCTAAAATTAACTGCTCTGGCAGTATTTCCCTTTCAGATGCAGATCATTTTGGCTACATCCCAGGTGATCTAAGGCAGATTCATCTTTCCAGTGCTGCCGGCGAGGACCAGAGCTGGGGTTTAGGTGAGCTGGGTTTCTTTCTTTGGAAGAGCTGCAACCAGTCACTGCACAGGGGTGCTGAAAAGTAACCCCTCTGCTATAAGGTGGTTAATTTAGACTGAAAACTCTCCTCAGCCCAGCTGTAAACCTGTGAAACCAGATGAAACCAAACAGGCAGGTTTACCGTTCTCTGTTGTGCTTTGGTGTGTGAGCTCTCACCGAACTCGTGTTCAGCTCGGGAAGGAAAGCAAAGCCAGACACCACACAGGCGAGCACTGGAGGGCAAGCAGTGCTATCCCGCTTCTGGTGTGAGAGAACTTGGTTTTCTGAGATGCAAAGAGGCAAGTGACCTTTTCAGCCCAGCCCAAAGGTCTCTCTCACCCAATTTCCTGTCTCTTACAGTTATGTGGGAGAAAGAGTAAAAGAAACAAGTATAAACTTGTTACCCCCCAATTTCATTTTAACACTCTCTTCTCAATGCTTTTCCTGTGAGAAGTTTGGTATCCAGAATAATAGTGGTGTATTAAGAAATGAGAAACAAATTGCTGAAAAAACACTGGAATCCAGGCAATCTAACCTGATGCCTTCTGCTAGTAAAAATAGCTGCCCCTACCAAAATCTGCCCAAGATGCTGCTTTCAGCTCTCAAGGTGCAATTAATGCATTCCTAAATTTGAAGGCAAATAAGGCTCCCAGCAGGACATGAGCATGGCAATCCAGATGGCTCAGCAACATCTTCAGCATGGCAGCATCTGAGAAAAAACCTCAGCTCCAGCAGCAACTCAGAGGAGAGAACTGACCTGTCAGTCATGGCAGCAGGACCTAATCTGAGTGTTAGATCGTTAACTTCTTCTGTGTTCTACAACATCCATATCTCCAAGATGCATCCTTTCAGCTGGCAAATGCCAGCCCTGTCCCATGCACAACCTCAGCTTCTTCTTTTCCTCCTGTGTAATTAAAGAGAAATAAAAAGATCACAAGAATGACCCATAAAAGCCAATGGAGTGCTAGTTAATGAGTAAGTGCATTCATATTAATTACCACAGTGGTTCTCTGCAGGAGGAAAAGCCAGGCATTTTTATTGTTGTTGCTTTACCGCCAGAAATAGTGCAAACCTCATATTTGGATGATGCATGCAACTGCTCCTCAAGCTACAACGAAGAAAAATGCTTGCACCAAAGACTGTGTTGTACAAGGTAAGAAAATGTATATTTTGATGCACAGCAGGAGAAGAAAAGGCTGCAGCCATAAAGCTGATTACCTGAGCATCTAGGGAGCAACCATTACACAGCAAGAGCTGTAAATTATTTTAGCACTCCATTTAAGAAATGTTTTAAAATCCAGAATGAACCATCCCTACTCAGACAGAAAATTTGTTTTTGTGGTTAAGATGAAACTGGAAATTCAAGACACATGTTAATTCCTAGCCTGCATGACATGGGAGTAATTTGATTCTCTGCGTCCCAGTTTCTCACCTATAAAATGAAGCTGAAAATATTACCTTTTTTTTTTTAAAGGCATTGCCTTTTAGACTATCAGGTCCCAGAGCAGGTATTACATCTTGCTTTGTATTAGGTACAGCATTCAGAATAAAGATGCTATAATCTCAGATGGGCAAGCCTACAAAAAACTTAAATTTATATGGTAAGATTTTAATTTTAACTCAATTCCATGTCTTGCATCGTCTTACTTGTGAAGTACTGACTTAAAAGATAATAATAGCATCATACCCATGTTTCACACACTGTAATAACCCTTGGAAGAAAAACTTATCAAAAATTCTAGCTGTGAAAGAGAACAAGAGTTCAAATATGATTGTACACCTTGCATGGACACAGCAAAAGCTTCAGCTCACCCGTACAAGCTGTAAATTGAAGAGCTGAACCTTTTGCTTTCAGTTGTTCCATCAGTGACTGCTACTGCCATTATCAGCATCCTGCTGTTGTGCCCTCACCCACTTCTCAACTCTCACACCTTTACCACCTTTCATACCCAATGTGCTGTAGCACCACGACGGGAGCCAAAAGCTGAAGGTGAATGAAGAAGGGATCAGGGAGGGAAGGGGAACATCCCTGCATAACCCCCAGCAGAAGCACTGGTTTGCTGCCTGCCTCCCATCAGGAGCACAGACTCTCACAGAGTCTTACTCTGCTCCCCTCCACACTATCCTTCCAGCGCAGATATACCGCCCAATATACCCTTCAAACTGCTGCTCTAAACCCTATGGCCTACAAAACCTCAGTCCTGCCTGCCTGGGAACTCAGTTGTCAGCCTGAAAATACAGAGTTTCCAGGCATTCACATATTTCAAGCCAAGATCCCACAAAAACAGCACGATCTCTCCAGGTCCTACTGCTTGACTTGCAGCAACCACTCTCAGCTCCACAAGCAGCTTCATATGCTCACCCCGGCCCTGAGCATCCTGCCTGCTCCAGCACAACCCCGTCCCTCAGCCGCTGAACTGGCAGGGAGCCACTCCCTGCAAACTGTCCTGCCCTGCACAAACCAGATGGGCTGGTTCCCCTCCCGGGGCTGGTTCCCCTCCTGAGCCACTTCCCTTCAGGTCCCAGTTCCTTTTCTGCACCTCTTCCCCATCCTGAAGCATGCTCTACAGCACCCCACCCTCTCTTCAGGCACACTTTTGTTCTTCAGGCAAATATAGGCAAAACCTCTGCCCACCACAGCTCATCACCTCTTCCCATCAGTCCAAGCTGGCTTTGGGTTGATCTCACCTCGAAGGGAATGCCTGGCTCCTCTCCAGTGGGTTTCACTTGCTAACCTTGTCTTTAATGGGGTTGCCTGTAGCATCCCATGCCATTTAATGGCCAGGGTCTTTGTTTCCCTCCAAAGCAGTGACTCCTTATGGGCTTAACTTTGAGTGGGCTGCTTGAAGCAGATGCTACCACCCAGATTCTTAAAAAGACTGCAACATTGGTTGCAATAGCTGACTACTAAACTAGCCTCAAGCTGTTAAATTCCGCATCAGTGACTTCTAGGGACAGTCTTGCTTCTACCTTGAAATTAATTTGTCTGTTCAGAGCTCCAAACTGGATCTCAAACCCAGATTTCATATATATGCAAAATAGGCTAATCAGTTGATTTATAAGAGCAACCATAGAGGCCTGATGGCTGGCAGTACACGCTAAATAATAATTCAGACAAACACTGCCTGCTTATGATGATAAAGGACAATTGCACAGCACAGGCAAACACATCCCAAATAGATTGCAATGCAATCTGTCTCCATACAGCCCCATGAGTCATGCTGAGTTGGAAAATACTTTATAAATGCTAGTAATGGCAGGCAATAATTTTAATTAGATATGGCCTAATTAAACAAGAATAGAGGCTTTTATAGTTCATGCCTCCCCAGCGTGCACTAGGGATCCCCACTGTTTGGCAAACAGGAAAAATATTTGTATTATTTAATAAGCATAATGCTATCAACAGAGCTTTAATGCAGGATTTAATGCATATAGTTTGGCTCACCAGACTGAATGTCGACTGGTCGGTGTGCAGTCTAGATGAAGGAAGGTCACAGGCATTTCACATCTCTAAATGAGATCTCAAAATATCTCAAAATGATAAAGTACTCATGAGGAATTGGCTAACCCTCCTGGGTGTTTATTAAGCTGTATGCGGGTGCTGGGCAGACTCATTCAGATACAGTAAAAATTGGCCTAAAGTTGCAAAGTGACAGACACCTCAGGTCAATCAGCTTCTCTGCAGGCATCAAGTAACAAGGAGAAGTGATGCCAGTGCCCTCCTGCCAGCCTTCTGCCTGCCCTCAGCCCACCTTCCTGCTCCCCTGCAGCCCTCTCTAAAGGGGACCAGGCGCTCCCAGCTGCAGAGAGTGGGAGAGCATTGCCATATCGACCCTCAGCTCTCTGCTGCTGAGCTGGGAACAGCCACAGAAAGGAGAAATCCAGCGCTCCCATGATCCGGCCCACCAGCAGCACGGGTCTCTCTCATTTTCACATGTTGTTGTGTAATGCTTCCACTCTGCTGGGGGAGGAAGCAAAAATACCACAAGAAAAAGCACTTCCTGCAGTATTTCTGAGCTAGTCAAACCCAGGAAATAATGGAAGTTACAGTGATGCACAGGCTATCAAGTTTCTTGAGTTTATTTTGCATCTGTTATTTCCTGTGCTTTTTACAGGAATATTTAAAGGCGTAAAGAAGTTAAGCCTATAGCGTATCTGTCATAAGCATATATGATCACAATAGCATTAAAGTAGTAACAACTTCCCTTCTCCATGCCCATCTTTAAAATAATAGAGAACAATAACCTCTAGTTAATGACATCTGTATATCATGCTTGATGCACCACCGAGCCAGGCTGCTCAGCCTGCAGTCCGCTGGATCCTAGTGATGCTGCAGACAAATCAAAGACCATTATTCCCGCTCGGAGGGTCCCAGTGAGCCTGTCTCACAAAACAGCCTGGCAGTCTGAAGATCAGCAGCATCTCCCCAAGAGCCTGCTGCTTTGGCACAACTGAAGAACCTCCATGGGTTCAAATCACCCTCCACATTGCCTACTTGCATGGGAGGGTGCTGGGGGCTGGTGGCTCCATGAGGCCAGGCAGGGTTGCCATGGGGCTGGGGTTGGCTGGTGCTGCCCAACTCTGGCGTCGGTATTCCTGCTGAGAACGAGCACTGCTTTCAGCAGTCCTGTATTGATTTGTCTCACCCAAGGTCAACGTAGAAGATGATTTACATTAAGAAAATAAATCTTTTAAAAAGTCACTGCTAGGAGCAATGCTCGATTTCTAAATTCAGAGCACAACCGGGCACACATCTGAGTTCAAAGAGTTACCAAATTCTTATCAAAGGCATCAGGAAATCTGCCCGCTCCGTAGTGTTACACTGGGAACATACACAATAAAATTTCTATCACTATCTCACTATCACAACTTCAGAAGACTTAAAAGCAAAAGACTGCTTTCTTATCGTTTTGGCTATTTCCAACCCTGCATGAAGTTGTTAACAGCAACTCCTTTGCCTTGAAAAGGAAAAAAGGTTTTGAAATGGAGCTCTTTCCAAGTATGTCACTACAATTTCATCATTTCCTTCCTTCGTGAAACACACACATTCACCTACTTTTTAATAACAGAAAATCAGATGATACTTAGTCATCCATTGCTTAAGGCTCTGCACAGATGTCACGCAACGTGCACTGTAACTCATCAGTGTAATGTCGGGAATATTGCCCTGCTGTCAAAGCTCATTCATGTTTTTTTCCTAATGGATAGCTAGATGCTGTACACACATATATGTTTTGCATCACTCCCTATGTAGGTCCCCAAACCTTTTACCATGCTCATTTCAGCTCTGATGGTCACTCTTTGAGATGTCTGTTAGGACACCCTCAAGTGCCAGAGTCCTGGCAGCAAATCCATGTGCCATCCCTGGTGGTGAGCTGGGTGCTGCCCAGCTTGCTCCCACCCTCAGACAAGGGGCAAACACAAACCAAAACACAAATGTTGGAGGAGGAGACAAAACTGGAAGAGAGCTCAGCAGGGCAGAGGCTGTGGCTGGCTCTGGCCTGCCTACGGCTGCATTAGACAACTAGGGCAAGTTTCCAAGGAAAGTGTAAATGTTGTGATGATGGTTAAGGCATCTTGACATGGGATTTTTCTTCTCCTCATACAGTGAAGCAGTGTGGAGAATGGCTGAAGGACCTGGGAAGAAGAGTAAGAGCTGAGCCATGAGCAGAAGAACAGAGGCAGGAGCTGATGTCTCTGCAAACCCTATGTTCAGCATTCTCCTAAAGCTCCTGAAGGAACTGATTTATACACAGAGATTTTTGTCAGACTTTGTTTTGGAAACCTGTGCTCTCATCCAAAGCTGTATTTATAGAGGCTTGCTGTGCGCTTGCCTCCCCTCGGAACCAGACCAGGTGCTTTTCCTCTGCAGGTCACCAGCCAGGCCAGGCTGCTCTGCCTCATGGGTGGCTGTAGGTAACACCCTGCTGGGAACTGACAGCCTCCACCTGTACTTTCACTACAGGAGAGCCCAAGCAGCATGGCATTTGTGCAGACATAGCCTGGTACTGATAACAAAGGGTCTGCACATCCTGTCTATGCATCCACACTTGAGCTGGGTAAGGCTAAGCTTGCAGTGTTACGTGACTATCATTAGCATCTCCCCCCAGGCTTTGTCTTCTTAGATGGTCAGGAATCATCAGCCCCTTCCCTCCTTTACTCTCTCACCTTTCCCTACCTCTCCAGGGAGTCACATAACTCCTGGCTGTGTTTAGGGGTCTCTTCCTGCTCCAGTTTGCTAAATTGACCCTGTTTGTGGGCAGAGGACACCATTCTAGTCTCCTGTTACAAAGAAGATAGCAACTGAAAAAGCGATAACTTTCCAGTCAGCCTGCACAGCTCCTCTGTCTCACCATGGGTACCTTCAAAGTCTAAACTATCATCCTGAAAAGTACTGTATACGTAAAGTAGTTTAAAAATTATTTACAGTGCAAAAGTGGTGTAAATAATACATTATTCTGTGATAGAAGGTAATTTTTTGAAGTCTTCAGTAATGCACATATTTATGCACATAACAATGTAATTATATGCTTTTTATAGTCGTTTATCCTCTTTTCAGTCCACTATGACTAACTGTCAGGATGCTGTCAGCACTCTGCAACACTGACTGCACACAATGCCTGCTCGCTGCATCCGCACACTTATAGAACGCACGTGTCAAGTGCTGCGCATTTCCTGGTGTCAGCACCATTTGCTCCACACATGATAGGCAAAAGGATGGATTTGGGCTTTTCTGCTATCTTTTTTTTCAGAGAAAAAAGATGTCTCTTCCTGAATCTATTAAGCAAGATACAGATAAAGCGAGACGATTACTGATAAAAACCAAAGGTGCTATTGCAAACCTACAATGCGCTACCTTTGGAATCACACAAGGATAATACATGGTTCTCTGAGTCTACAGTAATTGGGAAGTGTCATTGAGATGCTGCTACCAACACAGCTGGGCCTGGAGCAAACGTTTATTGAAGCTCCTTAATCTGGGCCATTTAGCCATCCTTAACCAGGCTGAGTGTTACTGTGATTTGCATTAAAACCAGTGAGATGAGCTACATACACACCAGCTAAAAGAAAAATGGCAGATTATGAATCCCAACACCTGCAAGAATAATCAGACAAATATATCCCCATTTTCTTTTTGTCTGACAGTAAGTTTGGTGACTGCTTGCCAGGGTTATTCAGCGTATTAAGAGCTTCCTCATCACAGAAGTCTCCTTTGGCTCAGAAGGGCCTTCAGCTTTGAATGTTGTATTAACCAGTCCTGACTGGCCAAAGATGTGTTGTGATAGTTTACCGGAGCCATTAGCATCTAAGTATTTTCGTCTTCTATTTTCAGCCATTTCTGAGCAGACTAACACATTGTCAGGCTCTTCTGTCCATGACTGGATTACATTAATTCAATTACACGCTCCAGACATCTTTTTCTTAAGCATTTTCTGTCCTTATCTGTAGGACAACGCTCTGAACTAACTTTGTGTTTTGCTTTTTCCTTCACACATTTAATTGCTCCATTTTAAAAATGTATGCAGACATCAGGACCAATTTGTCTCTAATCGAAAATGAGCATTGAAGCTTATGATTTATCCCATTTTACAATGGATAAAATGAGAAGAGAATTAGGTAATTGCAGGGGAGGCTGATGGAGAGGAATGAGATACATCTATGTGCATGTATTTATTAAAACAAAAATGCAGAATAGTGTTTCCTGACCTGTTTTAAGCTTAATAAAGTTAACCTTTCTTTTCTTGTCAGACATCAATATTCTTCAGCGGTCTATTGTATTTTAGGTTCAACTGGGCGTTTTTATTCATTATGCTGCTAAGAGAAGAGGTGAATCCTAATATCAAATTCAAACCTGAATTTATGTGTGCTGCCATCCAAAATCAAGCAGCAAGCAGGGGTGGAAGGATATAATGTTATTTAAACATCAGAACAACTCAGATAAAACTGTATGCAACTCTACAAAAGCAAAACAGCACCTCTTTGCAAACACCAAAATAAGGTTTTCAGTCCTTTCTGCCTCTTGTAATTAGATTCCAGGCTCTCCTGCCTCTTGTAATGGTGTTATAAATCCTTGCCATCAGAAGGATTTTTCTCCTCCATGATTTGAAATGCTGAAGCTGTGTGAACACAACGGGAAGAAGGAATTTAACCAATGCTTACTAGAATCAGGTGGAACAAGGAAGGAATTTTCCCAGTCCTATAGGTTTCACAAAGGCATTAATGTTGCAAAGACTTTTGCTATGTAAATCGTCCAAAACCAAAATTCTGCTAGGAAGTGCCCTGCTATAACTGGGAAATAGATCACTGTATGGCAGGGGTACAGACTTGCAAATCCTTCCCAAAACGGCAGCTTCAGCACATGGATGCTGAGCCTGCATGTTGTGACATGTGGCTGACAGACATGGCCCAATAACCCCATGAGTACAGTTATGTCAAAACTACCATAATTCTACTGAAAATTAGGGGTGGAAGCAAATAAGTTAAATGTTTAAGGTCCCCAGAAGACACACTACAGAAAGAGGTCTGTGCCTTTCATAGCAGGGCCCAAGACTACCTCCAAAAACATCAGCCAGTTTCTCTGTGATAAAAATCTGTTTGCCTCCAGTAAATGGACAAGGAATTGTACCAATATAAAGGGAAAATAGGTCAGTTTCATCACAGCTCTTTCACGCAGCTACTTTCTATGACAAATAAAGATTTCTGGTGAGGAAATCTCAATCCCTGTATAGTACATTTTATGCTCATACTCATTCATTTACTTTCTAAAATGAAAGACCAGACTGACTGCACTGGATTTGATATTTTAATTAATGCATAGCTCTCCAATGTTGAACGGTCTAACCACATGATAATCAAACCCGCTAAATGATTATGCCTAAGCATGCAAGTAATAATGTTCTTTCTAGAGAAGTCCAAGAAAACATGGCATCACAGATTTATATGTATGAGCCCATGGGACAAATGAAGAGTAAGAGGGAAAAGAATCAAAATTCATTTATTTATTTATTTATTTTAATGAGAAACCCAAAAACTACATTGTTGTCTACCACTCAACATGTAAAAGCTGAGAGAGCTGTGGACAGCGAATACTTTATCCACAGTGAACACGGTTTCCCTTGCTTCTTAGCAGCTGGCTGGGAGGAACTAAACTTAGCAGGCCTGAGGTGTAGGAAACCAGATAGCACGGTGTATGGCTGGATAGGAAATACAGGGCTCAATGTGTTTGAGGTTAAGATTAAGCCCTGACTTCCTTTGGGTCTATTTTAAACGGTGGCAAATGATGGCATGCTTTCTTACAACAAAATGACAGATGATCAAAGGTTGAATATGATCTGTATGTCAAGCATTTGTGCAAAGACCTTTCTTTGAGGGACGGGGCAGGAAGTATTTTAACGTGGTGTCTCATACTTCCCCTCATCTGTGTTTGTTCAAAACATAGCAGTAACCGGGGAAAGCTGGATGACTGGCTGCGGATAATCGCCTAAATAGTGTGTGTCTGCAAAAGGAGACCAGTTGGATTTGAACAGTGAAAAAAAGGGTTACCACAGCCCCAGCCATTGCTTATGTGAGGAAACCAGTAAGACAGCGCTACCATGATCACACTTTCAGGCGCTACAACTGGGAAACAAAGACAAAATGTGGAGGGCACCTTTCTGGAGGTACTGAGGAACCAAAGCAGGAAAAGTGAAAAACACATTTTGGAAACTCTGCCCTTTCCAGTTGTCATTTTAAATACAGTTTTGTGACACCTGTGACAAACAGGATTCAACTCTCACTGTGTCATGCTGACTACAGATTGAGCACATGTTAAATCTGCTGTCATTATGTATTACCCATGATTGGTGCTGATGCAGCCAAAGGAGGGCTTTACCTTCATGGAGATTGAAAAGCACACAAGGATGTATCTGAATACCACAGCTGCGCTTCCTATCATAAGGCTCATGTCCCTCCTACCGCCCTTCACATACCTAGAAACCTGCAGGACAAAAACCTGTGTTTGAAAATCCCTTTTAATCAATTTTTTTGCCTTGCCTCAGGCACTGCTGCAGCATTCTGCAGCTTCTCAGCTCCAGCTCTGACCTGGAGCCCGCCAGCAGCTCCGTAGATGCCCCTGCCAAATACTTGTCCTACTTCGCTAAAGCAAAAGAACAGCTTGCTAAAAAAGATAACTGGGATCACTTTGCTTCTCTGAAATTCCACAAAAGACAATTTATTAGTTACAGCAAGAGCTTTACTGAGCTGAAAATAAAACGATCTGTTCAGCTCACGGTTTCTGAGGTTCCTGCTGACAGCACCTACTCTCATGAAAAATTATGTCATTTAGAAGTGCAGCAGTATAAAGCCTGCTTCCACTGGGATTTGACACTGGCTTAACAGAGCAGGGAGAATTTTTAAATAGGGAGTATTAAATATGTATTTGAAACAGGATCATTTTCTCATGCCAGGTGGGTGGTAAATCAGGAGAGAGTTTTGTAAAAGGCCATTGTATTTTCTCCATACCCTGTCCTTCTGCCTTTGGCATCATAAACCATTTCATTTGTTATCAGGATTTCAGTGGGAGTCACGGAAATGGGAACACTTCAATACAGTTTTACAATGCAAGAGGTGGATGCTCTCTTGAACTACTCTGCATTGTATGAGGGAGCACAGGTATCATTTCCACATGACCTTTCTAGCCTTTGTTGGCATTTCTAGTGTTTCTATGAGCAATACTGGACTGTAGCCAGCTCTGAGTGAGAGTGCCTCCCCATGGAGAAGATGGTGGGTATGTCATGCTACAGGCATGCTGTGTGTCCCAGTCCTCCTGTGGACAGCAACAGGGAACTACACTGCCCTTCTCCCTCTCACCCATCTCTTGACAGGTATGTCCAAGCTCCTAAAACACAGGCCAGGGATGCAGCCTAAAGCTTGCTCGCCAGCCATCACATAGAAACAATTTGGCACAAGCAATAGATCAGTATTTTACTGCTCTTAATAACAAAGGTTATCAGCAGGGCAACCATTAGGGGAACAAGATGAGAATAATCTCACCCAAATGCATATGATAAATGAACTTAGACCTGGACTAAGAGCCAAGATGTACAAACTATAATTTTTGAAATAGTGGCTGAACTACCAACAAAAAGTTGGGATCAATCCAAAGATCCAAAGCAGTCTCAATCAATGCAAAATATTCTTACTATCAGAAGAACAAGAAAACATAAACATTTTTTATTTTATATGAAGTTGAAGCAAATATGTTTTCAACAAATTCTAAGTTTTGGATTTCATAAAAAACACTTTATAAATTGTTTCTTACAGCAAAGTAGTTGCTTTCAAGCCAAAAACATTATTTTGGGGGTTGAATTTTCAGTGGTTTTGAAATCACATGTTATGTTTAGAATCACAGAATTGTTTAGGTTGGGAAAGACCTTTCAAAATCATCGAGTCCAACCATAATTCTAACACTGACAAGTCCACCACTAAACCATGTCCCTAAGTGCCACATCTACACGTCCTTTAAATACCTCCAGGGATGGTGACTCTACCGTTTCCCTGGGCAGCCCGTTCCAGTGCTTGACAACTCTTCTGGTAAAGAGTTTTTTCCTAATATCTGACCTAAACTAACCTTGGCACAACCTGATAGCATTTTCTCTTGTCCTATCACTTGTTACTTGGGATAAGAGACCACCCAGTTCCTTCTACCATTTCTCATAAGACTTGTGCTCCAGGCCCTTCACCAGCTTCTTTGACCTTCTTTGAACATACTCTAGCACCTCAAAGTCTTTCTTGTAGTGAGAGGGCCAGAACTGAATAGCATATTCAAGGCATAGCCTTACCAGTGCCAAGTACAGGGGGAAAGTGTTTAGAGGATGTTTAGGAAACACTAAAACATCTCCTAAGTACCGTAACTCTACCTTGTGTCTCTGGCAGAAAGTTTTTGCTAAATTCAAGACAAAAACACTTATGCTTCCAGTCTCTGTAACATATTTTCTGGCAGATAACCCAGCTCTAACAGGCAGTTGACAAGTGCGAAATAGGGATAATATCTCAACAAAATGTTGAGCTCAGTTCTGGCCCATTCCTCTCACAGATGACAAAACAACAAGTAGGAGCAATTTGGATAAAGACAGGCTGTGGTGACCAGGATAAACTGACACAGGAGAACATAAGAATCCTCAACCTGGCACCTCCTCTTCCCACAGCTTGGGGTCTTGCTATGTCAGCTACTAACATGTCAGCATGTACACTACAGATCAGTATGAACAGGGAGGCCATAAGGACTAAAAGACAAAAATATCCTTGCCCTCAGGTGTAAAAGCTCAGCAGAATTAAGCTATTCATTCTCTCAGCTCTGAAATAGCCCCCAGGATAAGTCTCAGAGTAGATGGAAAGAAGAGAGCAAATGCTGTCACAGTGAAAGGTATGAAGGTTGACAGGGCCACATTTCTTCATTCATTGTACCCATGTTAGATCAATTGCTAGTAAAGATGATCACAGTCCAGCTTTATCACTGGCACAGTTTTCCCTGTGTGACAGAGAAAGACCTGCCACTGCCAAGCCTTCACCACATCCGAAGTGTACAGTGTAGGGAGTGCAGAGAAAGACATCTCTGGGTAGGAAGGGCTACAACTGAGCTGTGTGAGCTCTTTGCAGCTGCTCAAGTAGATGCCAGAGCACATCCTCATGCTCCACCTGACACTGTGTGGTCAAAGCTATTTCCAAGGCATTTCATCCTTCCTGTAACCCCCCTTCTTCTGGTAAAGGGGTGGAAATTCTTCCAGCAGATGAGACTGACAAGGCAGAAGCTGAGCTTTGAACTACATATCCATTAAAAAAGGCATTCTTTCTGTTCACTAACATTAATATTTTTTAGTATTTAGAACATACATATTTTTGCTTGTAGGCTTTGTCAATGTAAAAACTTACCCAGAGCCTTCTGGAGTCATTTAAGATGTGATCTCCATGCAGAACAGAGGAGCTTCAAGGAAAGTATAAGGCCATGGTTAAAGGAAAAATCCTTTATGCCACTTAAAATAATTTACAACCTTTTAAAATTCATGATATTTAAGCATATCAGATAGAATTCCCATAGGTTCATGTATGTTCCTTGAAGACTGAGAGCATCAAAATTGTCTCCCCAACAAGACTTAGCATTTTCAGGTGCTTCAGATTTGTTCTAGCACCAACTGAAACAGAAGTATAAATAAACAATATTATTCTGTAAAAACAATGGCCAGGTATTACATATATTTTAATAAGGCCTGGTGAGGATGCTTAGGATTTTAATTCTGAACAGTCCCATTCTTAACATAGGTCTGGCTTGGATTTATGGAGGGAAGTACATGAGAGTTGTAGCCTCCGTCTTTTGTGTGGTGGAACATGGAAAGGTCTGCACCTCTGGGCAGCAGCCATTCTCCAGTATGATAGTTACAACCACAGATGTGACATAAACTTTGTATCTGAAAAGGTACTAAAGTAATCATAAAGGCTACACAGGATAATTGCGGAGGCTTTAATTCATGCTGAGCCAGTGTGGCTGGAAAGATAAACACAAGCACTAAAGCACAGGAGTTCTCTTACGACTTCTGCCACTAAAACCATGCAAATCACTTAATCTTCCTATTTGGTTCTCCCTTTGCTATAAGGGGAATGTTAATATTTACTTACCGTCCAACTTACAGGCATGTTGTGAGGATTAATTAGTTAATAACTGTTAAGTGCTCTGAAGATACAAGTGACTGTGCAAAACACTAAGTATTATTAACTAACATAAGGCAGATGGGAGTGGCAAGTTTCATTAGCTGTACCAAAGCAGAGCCCAGGGTTCAGCCCCGAGATACATGCTAGCTAGAGAAACATAAACAAGGTTATGAGAAAGATTAAAAAAATCAAGTAAATTTATTTCCATTGGTCCACAAGTAAAAATAAACATCTGTGCCGTTCCTGACCTACCAAAACCATGGCTCTATTAATAACTCAAGATCACAGTCTGAAAGCTGTTGCTTTGTGCCTTGATTACTCATTTCCACCAATGTGCAAAGCCTTACAGTTTTGAGTTGGTGGCAAGTTCCACTCCTATATCGTGCTCTGCTCCTGGAAGAACAAGGGCATGCAGTTTATGGCAAGCAAGAACCAAGCACAGCATGCACATGGGACCAACTACAATTTTGCAATGTATTAGCTTGGCATTAATGTCTATGAATCTTGTGTGAGAAATTCAGTTATGGCACATCTTCACAAGAAGGCTCGTTTTGCATGCAGGTAGCTCTTTTAATACAAAGGAAGACATGATACAGATGGCCAGCTGCATGGGAACAGCACACACCTCTGCCTTACGTTACTATTACAATTCTATGAAAGATAGATGGTAAAGACACAGCCTGGAAAGCTGAGACAACAACTAAAATAACTTCAGAAGATGCTTCCTCAGAGCAGCTGCCCACATAGTTCTGCTGAGGAAGCCAGCTGCAGCCCTAAGAGCCATCAGCAGCTTACACCTGTGGACCTAAATCACTTGTTGCTCATAGGAAAAGACCAGGAATTCCCCAATTTCAATTGCAATGAAGTCTTCTGTTTATACTTGCAAATGATTTGCAATTCATGTCTATAACAATACATATGTCTATCCTAGCGTCTCTATGGCTCTCAGTACTGTAGCTCCAAGTGCACAAGACATTTTCTCAACTTACTTCTACACCTGATCTGGCCAACTTGGTTCTGGTTCTCTCTTTTTTTAATTACCTTAGTGGTGGCAGAGGTGGATAAACACAGATGATTTTATGAGGGGAAGAAGATCATGCTCTGTAGGCCTCTATTGTGGTAACTCTTCATACAACTGTTCTGATGCTGGCCAAAATTTTTCACTTCTATCATCTCACAACTTCATTGTGTGGAACAAAGATTAAAATAAGCCTTACGGGACAGAGAAACATAGAAACGGGAAAAGCTGAGGAAAGAGAAGAATTCCAGTTACTGCCAAAAATTCACAAAGCTTTTGTTTTACTTTAGAGTGACACAGAAATACCTTAAGCCCTGATGCTGTGAATGTTTGCTGGCAGACACAGGACTTACAGTGAGGCAAAGATGACCTAAAATACCACACAGACCTGAAGACGCAGGCTCTCAGGCGGAAGAATGATTAAGGAAGCAGCGCAGTCAGCCCCTGTTGCACTCAATTGACCCAGTTGCAATGAAGGAGGCAATTCCTCTAGTCTCTCTTCCAGATTACAAAGCTCAGAGGCACAACTCGATTCTCAGAGGTACAGATTTGTCATCAGCACAAGAAGCCTCATTTTTCTCTGCATTACAATGTGCTAAGCCCTTTGGGGATCCCTACCCCGTGTTCAGAGTCTCTCAGGTACTCTCCTCCTGGGGAGGGTGGGACAAAGTCCTTTGTTTCTTCAACTCCTTTGCCATCTCCTCAACAATGCTTTTGCCAGAAGAGAGGCAGCTGCTGCAATTAAAATAGGTTGGGAAAAGAATTCCTGCTGGGCGCAGTGAAAGCTCCTTAAGTCTGATGTTCAGTTACAAGGCCTTGCGCACTGTTGCAGCAGAGTGGCAAAATGCAATTAGCAATTAGGTACATGAAGTTATTGCTGTAAAATTTAAATACAGTAAATATCTTCAACACAGGAAAGATGAGGTTGAATTTCACGCTTCAGCTTAAGGCTCAGAGTAGTGGCTACTGTTAAGGATGCCTGACATTTTAACAGTATTTTAATTATGAAGCTCTGTTTTCAGATACTTATAACATGACTAAACAGTAATGATTAGAAGTTAAGTTTTATGTAACTCAACACTGACTTTCATCTATTTATCCTGACAACATGTGGGTTTTCTGCTTCTAAAATAAAATGGGCAAAATCTATTTTTCATGTTAAAAATATATCAATTGTGTTAGATCTATTACTGCATCTTTATTAA
>JANHGB010066773.1:31865-63398 GCA_026283785.1 Coracopsis vasa
AGCCTTCGATTAAGCCTCCAGACTGTGCAACTTTGACTGCAAATACTGATGCACATTATAAATATATCTACAATCCACTTATAACACTGGAAAGGTTAAAAACATTTAAGCAAGGACAAAGGCCAACTACTTACTCAAAATACCTTGTCCCCTGGACATATTATTGCTTAATCATCTTACATGGGTTGTACTTTTGCAGCTGAAATTACTGGCTATTTTTTGACACACTGTGTTGGACCAGAAATACTATAAATCTGAAATGCTAATGTGTTTTCCACTAAATGTGATTCCCACCTATCGAGTAATGATCCACAGTTACTTTTATCTCAGTCCAAGACTAGTAAGGGCAAAACACAGTCTTTTATTGACCTTAGAGCTTAGTCTGTTAAATTCTCTGCTTTTTCAACCCCCAAAGCTGATGGCAGCATCCTGGGTTTTATTTTGTGATCTTATGAGCCCAGCTTCCAAACACACGGAGCATCGTGGCGACTGGGAGCCTTCTCCAAGGCAAAGAGTCACATTATTCACTGGCTGCTTGACAACAGGGGTAATTGCCTTTTAGTTTTCAAACATATGGTGAAGGGTAGGCTTAGCCAGTGCAGGAGCTTCTGCAGAGCCTCCAGGGAAGAGGAGGAAAAACACTTCACGCTCTTTGCCAAGATGTTTTAGATGCAAAGTGGGGCATCAACAAACCTGAACCAAGTGACTGAGGCCCTCACAAACCAGACATGCAAACAAGGAAAACAACCCTTCGCGAACAGATTTTTTTAACCAACACATAGAAAAGCATGCAAATGACATGGCTAAAAATAATGTCATTTCTTTATCATATGTGAACCAGAGATGCTATTGTTTAAAGGGTGAAAAAACATAGGCTCTTGCAATTGCTTCAAAATCTGCCTAATTACCAATGCATCTTCTATATTTTGCAGGAAAGGAAGACAGCCGACTTCATCTGCTGTTCACACACAGCAGAAATGAGCAAATGTAGCACACTTTACATTATTTGAGCAGATCTGACACAATCTTTTTTGTTGTAACAGTTCAAAAGAAGCTGCTGCAGCATTCATAGAAGGTCACTCTTCTATGTGTAATTGTTCACTCCGCAGTGTCCTGGGCACAGAGACACTGTAGACACAGTACAGTCAGTGCAAGCATCTCATAAATCTTGCTGACATTAAAACAGCTCCCAAGGCCAAAAAGAGGAATATCATGATTTCTATTCACGTTGCTCACAGTCTGAAGAAAGATAGTCTCACTCTGAGGGCAAAGACCTTTTTCAATTTTCTTGCATAATTGATTTCATATATAGAAGTTAATATTAAATACGTGATTAGAACTGATCAGAAAACACCATCCTTTCCTCAGCAGAAAAACAGAGTTGCAGCATCCACCATGTCTACAACTCAAAGTAATGTCAAAGTGCTGTTGTATCCAGGGCAGTGGAAAAAGATCCAACAGAATTCAAGACACTGGACAAAGAATTTCCACCCCAGACTGCCAAGTACACTGCCTACCAATTCCTATGCAGAAAGTTGGTTGTATGGTCCACAGTCCAGCATAAGTCCTCATCACTGTAACTGTAAATAACTGAGAGGATTGTGAGTAATGACAGTGCTGATACACCTAATGAATTAAAGGCTAATAATTTCAATGCTAGTGTTTTTGTCCCATAAACAATGCCCTACCTTGAACTTCATTACTGTGTAACATGAAGTATATGTGATATTGTGAAGAATGCAGGTTTAAAAACTGCCACAGGTACAGTATTGAAGGTTTAAGTCAGGAAATCTTCACCCAGGTTCATTTTCTCTCAAATTCCTGGAGACATTGTACTTAGACTACATGTAGCTTTCTTAACATTTTCTGAGTTTTGCTAAATCTCTGCTGACATAGAATATAGTCTTGGGTTCATTAGGAATCAATTTAATCATGTAGTAGCTAAGCACTTGGAAAATGAGACAAAAGTGAATCTGCGATGCTACAGCAATAGCTGTTTACAGCAGGGTCACTAGATAAATACAATGTTGTAACAGCTGTATTCGGTTTTGTAGGTACAGAGGTCATTAATGAGTAAGATTGAATCATGTTAATAAACCTTGAAAACAAATTAACTGGTCCATCTTTTTATTACTTAGTCCACATATTTAGCATTTGTTCCAGTTGGCAGCACTGCAATGTGTTAGTTAAGAGGGGCTTGTTTGCTTTGCTAGTCCAAACATACGTATCATTATATAAATTATAAGTTTAAAATCAAAGTGTTTCTTGATGGCATCGTGTAAATTAACAGAATATAGGGATTTTTTTCATTTTATTTTTTTTTTTAGCTAGATTTCAAATACAATGTTACATAAATGAGAAAGACATTCAAACATTGCAAATCCACATCAACATGCTGAGTTTATTACAGAACAGCTCACTGGAAATTAACTGGGTACTAATCTTTTAATACTGCAGCTGATCCTTGGTCAACCTGTTACAAGAGTAAATTGCCATTCCCAGCTGTGCCATGCTGTAAGAGGATATACATCAGAGCGGCCCTTAGGAACAACCTATTTCAAGAATATCTCCTCAATGTTTTACAGCTAATCAGAACAACATTAACAGAAGAAAAGCAGTCAGAAGGGAATGTATAAGAATATGAATCCAATGCTGCAGTGTTTTACAGATTTTTTGTTATTTTTTAATCTAGTAAGATGCTGACAACTCAGTATTAAAAGGCTGAAGAACTGAGAGAAACATGAAATTATTTCAGCCCAAGAATTCATTTCAGTAAGACTCAGGGATCTAACACTCAAAAAATCAAGGCCTAGGTACTTAGGAGAGTCTCTTTTCTCTCATTTCAATAAAGCCAGAGTGCAGGTAAGGGGAGTTATGTATCTGAGTGCTCAGGTTGCTTCAGAGACTTCTTGGACTCCCACATCAGAAGTCGCAGTGCCAACTAGAGCACAGCATACATTTGGGAACCCAAATGTCTCTGGCTCTTACTGGCTGCTACTTAAGCTAAATTTTCACCGAAACAAGTTGTGCTCAGCACTTTTTCATATGCGTCAGCTTTTTATTCCACAAATACATTTTCTCTTTCAGTTTCTTCAACTTTAATTTTCGTTTGCTCTTGCTCTACCTTGTGCTTCCTTCACGATTTCAAGATGACTACCCTAAGTAGTCACAGCTGAGCAAGAACCCTCTCTGCACGCACAGAAAGTCTTGCCTTAAAAAAGCCTTTATGATTTTAAAGGCAGAAACAGTTATTTGCTGTTTGCCCAACACCTAAAGCTATGGGACCTCCCACCTAGCTAAGGCCTTTGATCAGTACTGCAATAATGATTTTAAAATTAGATTGGTTTTGCCTTCTGTTGCATATACAAGAAAAGCATGTTCGTGTTAACTGACAGATGACTAAATACTACTGCTTTATCATTCCCATCTCATTCCAAGATGACAATATAGAATTGCAGAATCCTGCTATTTAGTAACATGGCCATTAACCACCTCCCAGAGCATTTCTGTGGATAAACAATGCCTTCTAGGGAAAGCTACTTTACTATTGTCTGTCCATTACTTACAGAAATATGAACTGAGCAATTTTTAATATTGATAAAACCTAGCATACGGCTGTGGCTCTGCAGAAGCCACCTTGATGCTTCCACAGTCTATTACAGTTCTTGAGAAATTATCAGAGGAAGGAAAAGCTTTTTCTCCACAGCCACCCCAGCCAAGGGCAGCACTCATTCCATAGTGGGTGGCAAAGGGGGGACTGTATTCCCTGCATTTTCCCTCCCCATCCCAAATAGTTCAGCTGCATCCACTCAGTATTACCCAGGCTAGGGGGGCAGCTGACTCTCTCAAATGACTTTTGTGAAGTGTTATTCGCTATTTCTCCACTCTTGCTTACATGATGTTATTACTTACTCTGTCGGTTGCTGCTGGAATTACTATTGGTGCAGGCTGAAGGTAGAGTGGGGGGAGACAAGATGATTTGCCAGATGGCTACTGAAAATAGGGAAGTGGTGTTAACCACGGAACAAATGAGTGTAGTTGAGAATTGCTGGTAAGACAGATCGCTGAACATAGCAATACTTTCCATGATTTATGCAAGAGCTAGATTAGTGGGCACTAAAGAACATTTCCTCTTACCAGTATTATAAGCCCATGTACTCTGCTCAAGAGTGGCATGACACAGACCAAAGGGCTTCACTCCTCCATCCACTAGGATCAATAGGCATTATAAGGATTTTCTTTTTTTTAAACACATTCACAGCTCCTTCAACAATTGCCTTCTCTCCAAAAGGCACATTCATCTCTGGATTTCTTCCTTCCTCTTCCATGGATGAAGTAAGAATATTTGGCCAACCTTTGGAGGAAAGGGAGTAGTTTGAGAGCAGCCAAAACTGCGAAATAATTACAGGAAGAGCCATGCAGCCAGCTCAGCATGTAAAAATCTTGTGTCCTGCTGCTTATAACGTCAGAATCACTGGAACAGCCTCTCCAAAACCACACAAAGTACTTCCCTTTTGTGCCAATGCTTCTCTGTGTGCAGGAGGAAGGATGGTCTTGTGGCTCACACAGACATGGCTGTCAGCATGTGTGGCTTCTATTCCTGGTGATCACTAACTTCTCTTGTGACTGTGGGAGAGTTACCTAACTTCTCCATCCACCAAAATGTCCATCTGCTATATAACATAGAATCATAGATTTTTTTGGGTTAGAAAGGACCTTAAAGATCATCCAATTGCAACTCCTCTACCATGGGCAGGGACACCTTCACTTGGATCAGGCTGCTTAAAGCTGCATCCAACATAACAACTAAATTCAATTTTGCCCTTTACGTAAATACCATTGGAAAACTTAATGGGTTGGGTTATATGGGAAGCAGCAGTATAAGAATTCAAAATGTTATTATTTTCATGATGTTATGTTTTAGTGGCATTTAAGCGTTCTCCTCACCAAGCAGATTTTCATCAGATGTAGTGTCTTTATCTCTGAATATCATTCACAGTGTCAAAACACAGAGAGAGAACTATTTAAATGCAGCTATTTTCTATCACCTGAGGGAGAGATGTGGCAAACAATTACAGGAAGCACATTGTGAACTTAGTCCTGCTTCACCTTCATAGTGAAGGTAACTTTCAAGAAGAAAGAAAGAGAGCAATATTGTTTCTTGTAAACCCCTCTCCAAGCAACTGCTATCAGGTAAATAGTCCAAACAACTACCGAAAGTTTTCATTGTGTGGCTCGTTTAGTTCCAGTAGGCGCATCTCGAGATACTGCCAGCACTGTGCAGTGTAATAGGTACCCAAGAGGCACAAGTTACATGGCTCAAATGGAAACAGTTATGCTGGTACACTTACCTTTACTCCCAATTCCCAGCAATGATGTTGACTTTGACAGAAAGCCAACTGATGTGCAGGACCTTTGTGATGGTGCTCACCTGCAAAGCTGGCTGGAAAGAAGATGCACAAGGATGTGGCACACTGGCCATGTTTTAAAATATTTTATATATTTATAAAAATAGATTTTAAAATAAATATGAAATCTATTTAAAATATTTTAAAATATTTTTTTTTGAGAAAAGTTTGAATTCCACAAATTGACTGAAGCATCAGGGGGCCTTCCACTGATAGTCTTCAAACTCTGTGTATTTGACATAAAGCTGAAAGCATCTGCAATGTGAACCAGGAGTAATTAATTTTCTTCAATCTTGACATTAAAGAAAAAAATGTTACTGTGAATAATTAACCAGGCAACCTTGAATTGGAACTTGCAATTAAATCCACTTCACATCCTAACTCACTAGAACAAACCTGAACCTACAGACTGAAATAAACTCAGTCTGAAACACCAAGTTGGGGATTGGTTATTTTTCAAGCTAGAGATATAATTCCTTTTCCTTACATCACGCCTTTTCATCTTCAGTTCTGGTGCTGCCTAGCTTAAGGGCTGCTATAACAATGCAAGAAGTGATGTCATCACAGTGGATTGTGGAGTCTTTTTTTTCACCATCAAAAATACTGTATTGATCACCACTATCTATGACTTGCCTTCCAGTTTCAAAAATAGTTCATATTAAATTAAACTATTGAGTGGGATTACAGGGTTCTTCTCTCATTTTAATTTCTCAGACAGAAGAGCAAAGCGGAACTGCCGTCTAAACCATTCTGCTGCCTTGCATTATTCAGAACTTTCTACTGAAATCATTCCAGATCTGTTGCAAAAACAGTAACTCTGGTTTTGTTCACGGAGCTACCATGCAGAGCTTTTGCTCCTGCAAGCCCACTATGTACAGAATTATCTGGGAGTCCTGTGTGCACTGCCAGCATGATTATACTGGGTGTGCAGAAGTTTGTGTGATTCGTACCACCATCAGTAAATATTGATGCAGTTAGGGTAAGTCTCACATGTGAACAAAGCTACTCAGGCCTGCTTCTCTGAAACGATAACACAGTTTCAACATTATTTGGTTATTTAGCATTTCCTAACTAATAGCGTATGTACACACAGTTTTGTGCTTTCTTTTCATGCTAAGATAAAAATAGGCAAGTTGATCTGTCATGTTGTTTGACTGAAAATACAGATCATGTAAACAATTAAGTTCTTTCTCACCCAAACTGGTACTAACAACATTGCTTTCAAGCTAGTCACTCCCTCTAGTGAAAACTGGTTTGTTAGCTCTGCACAGAAAAATTTTGGAAGCTGTTAATGGGACCAGTCTGTTGGTTTCCACTGTCTGAGCTCCCAGAAGCTTCAAGAGCAAACATGGAGGCTGGATGAGAAAATTAGCTTTCCCAAAGTATTGCAATGCAATAATATGAGCTGTTGTTACTGATTGAAGAGCTGTTTTCACAGCACAATTTGAGATGTTATGGTAGCTTTCCTTTTGAGTCAGTTAACATGAAAATCAGAACCAGAGGCAGTTGATCTACTTTTTCCCCCACATGCATTAAATTTCTATTGACACTTGCTTTTCTCAGATCCTCATTCCAGAGCTTCACATATTCTATGTGAGCATGAATACAAGAAGTGCTGCATGTATCTTTATCCCCCACAATCTCTAGGCTCGTTAGTACTGTCCTGAGGGAAACACTTTGTTCTAACTTTTCATTCTCTGCTTTTAACTTTCCCAGTAAAGGTCATAGACTCCTGCTGTTTACTGATGAAATGAGTTATCAAAAAACGTATTTAAAGTGTGATCAATGGGTGCTGTTCAAGCTTCTCTTCTTTACTTCACCATTACAGCTATTAAAATCCTACAAATTAGAAAACAGAGACTCAATTATTGTGAACAGAAATGAACAATTCCCCTACTTTACACTGAGCTAAGCAAAGAGCTTCCCATTACAAAGTACAGTACAGTCATGGGCATACAGTAAGAAAGGAAAAAAGGTTTTCAGCCAGACGCTTCAAGACTGTGACTGAATAATAGATACAAGGAGTATGTTTGAGTACAGCCTGAGAACCTTTTGATTTTTTACTTGAAGTTCTCAATAACTAGGAATCGCATTAATTAACACCTGGGGGAATATTCATGCATTTTTCATACACAAAAACAATCTGCATGCAGAAGCCATCCAGACCTTCCCAAAGTGACTCAATTTGAGCAGAGCTAGTCTGGAAAGAAAGGACTTTTCACCCAATGGACTCGTCCCCAGAGAGAATACACCAAAGGCACTGGGGAAAATGAATTTTAGTGGGCTTAAGCTAAGTTGCTTCATACGATCAGTGCCTACTGGAGGACAAATTAGGTGCTGAACATGTTTCTCTTTAGAGCTTGAAATCTTTTCCAAAGGTCCCAAATGTTTTAAAACACAGCAAATGAAAACTACCCTTTTCACTAGAAAGGGAAAACACCTGACATGTTCTTAGGCAATAAACTACTAGAAATTAACAGGAGATAAGTAGTCTAAAGGCAAATATTGAAATGGCTGTATTTACACAGATACAAGAGAAAAGCTATTTTAGTCTCTCAGCGCTTATATGTGCTGGTAGATGTTCATTCTCTCTTTCTTAAAATGAGCAGTTTTTAGAGGAGGTTTTATATAGAACCATAAAGAAAATAAGCATAAGACCTTATTCAAAACACCATAATGTTTACATCTTTATGTCTCCATTGCAAGTTTCAAGTTTATCCATTAGGATTTTTGACCTCAAACTTTATTATTCCTATTTAGGTATGGATACACAACTGCTAACTGAGGCTCAGCAACATGGGCTAAGAGTTAAATCTTAAACACTAAATTTCCTCACTGTGTTATTTTAAGATAATTTAATGAAATATTTATTACAGAGTTAAACTCCTGAAAGCTCTTAAAAGCTGAACTACACTTACATCTTAATTCTGTAATCAGATGGTGAGGCATCTAACTATGCAATCTCCAAAAAAGGACCGAAAAACCCCACTCCCTGGCAGATTAACAGCTTTAAAAGTATAACTGACAAAAAGTACAATCTCATTACAAACTGTTTCTCTTATTTTGTGCTGGATAGATCACTGTACATGTACAATATGTACCAACCGCTGCGTTAAGCACCAAATGGAAGCAGCACACTGCAATCCCATGTAAGCAACTTCACATATAGCTGAAGAAATCAGGAGCACGGGCAGTTGCTTCATGTAGTGGCCTGCAGTGGGGGATAAACTGCTTCAAGAATACAGGTTAATAACCCTTATTCCCATGCTGGCTACTCATGCTTTACATCTTTCTGAACCCTCTAGTCAGGTTCTTGAGCTTCAGCCTAGAGCAAACAGCTGTAACACTGAGGAAGCAGCTCCTGCTCTAGCTCTGTTCCCACCCTCGTGTCCTGCTAAGGCTCTGGGACAGCACTCCTGGAGACAGTTTGGAATGCAGAGGAATGCTTTTCACATGACATCTTCTCCCTAAGGAAGCACTTGAATGGATTTCGTACAAGCAGTTGAAAGCCATTAACACACTAAGAATTTCAAAATTGAATCTTAGAGATATAAGATAACTTTGTCCCATCTGGAAAGCAACTTTGAGACATGACCACGGGGGCAAGACCCTCACCTGCAGGAGCCCATGAGCACCACTGAAAGGTTTTTGTTGAGCTTTGGTCATTTTTTAAGTAAGGCCCATACGCAACAGTTGCATTATAAATCCCTTGAGTGTTTATATTTTAGTATTAATAACATATACTTGAAAGTTAAACAAAAAGCCTGTAATTACAAGTTTCAAATAGTTCCACAGAGCAACACGTCTGTGGATAGAGAGGCCTAGAGCATTGGCTTCTTACCACCCAGCTTTTATGGCAAACTCCAGCCCTAGTATCTTTATATGGAACAAACCACATGAAAGTCAGCTTCTAGCATCTGGGAAACTTCCAGAACATTGGGGATCTTAGATGCTACTTGATTTATTTCTTATAGTACAATGGGGAAATTAAAGGAGACGAACATACAGAATTACTAAGAAATAATTTACATAGGTTTGGGGGTTTTAATATTAACACTTAACTAACAAGAATGAAATAGTAAATTATTCACTGAAACTTTCTCATAAGAAGTTACTGTGGTCAGCCATGAACATCAGATTTAAGCCTGGAATGCTTATTTGAGCCTTTACCTTTGCATACACACTTCATTTAAGCTCTAGCCTGTGTAGCTCAGGCATTCCAGGTGCTCCGACTCCAGCAGCAAATTGAAATAGAATCAAGATTCCGGTGATGAAATATGCTGTTCTGCTGACTGCTAAAGGACAATTAAAAACCTTTTGTCTTTGTGGTTACTTCAGTCCTAAGTGACCTACTGCAGTAAAGGACTGTCTATGATACATGTTGCAATAGATTTGATTTATTCTATTTTTCATCAGTGTCTCAAGCAATAGGAATCCCTTGGGGAGATTTCTGCACTGTCAGGAAGAAGTTTCTGACCTTCAGCCTCAGATTTCATTTGTTCACTTCGATCCCATCCTCCCCTCACTTACCTCCCCACCTCCACTTCTTGTCCACTTCCCGTCCCAGTGGTACAGCCCTTTATACACTCACAGCTTAATGACTACAGACTGCCACATTGGCTGTTGTGGAGGCAGACATCTCGTGACTCAAAGCTTTTCTCCAAGTCATGTACAATTAACATCCTCCTGAATTGTTTTGGGGTTTTTATCCTTTGCTTCAGGTTTTCTTGATTTCCTCACCTCCCTCTGTCAGTGGAAGTNNNGGCACCTTGTTCAAGGGTTCCCAGAGCTCGAGTGGAGCGATCTGCATAAGGCAGATCATCCATCCATCCCTTCAACCCCCCATCCATCCCTTCATTCATCCATCCATCCATGCGGACCAGCCCGGCTCCCTCTCGAGGCCGCCCAACCCGATGGCGCCCTCTGCTGGGCGGCGCGGTGCGTGCCGGCCTTGCCCATCCCTGGGGAGAACAAAAACGGTAAAAAAAACAGCAAAAAAACCAGCAAAAAAGGCCCAGGAGCAGGTGCTGTCGGCGCTGCCAGCCCGCATGAGCACTGGGAGGCCCTGCATGGAAAGCCCTGTGTAAACCTGGATCATTATTAGTATTTGTAATTCACATAGTGCACCAACACCTCTCGATCCACACATGTTCTCCAAGGGCAGAGAGCACTTCCAGTAAGGGAAGACAGACGTTGAAGTAATCAAAATATATGCTCTGTAGTTTCGTGCTTCTCTTACTTTACAAGCAGAACTTACTCCTGGAGCTCAGTGGGTTCTCTGTGCTCTCCAAGAGAAAGAGATGTACACACTCTTACCTTGCAGTGCTAGCCATTGTTGTAGAACGGCCTCAATCACCACTGCCCATTAAAAATAAACTATGAAATGGCTTAAAACAATAATCAAGCATGAAGACAAATTTCTTTTCAGAAATTAAAGACTACTTTAAAATTAATGTAAATTTATCCCAGCTGGCAACTTTGGCAATCGACTTCCTCATAATATGATTGCTTTCCTGTTTCCATCAGGTTTCTTGCACTTTTCAGAGCTACCTTAAAAACTGGATTAACAGAAAATCTCTGCAGGAAAAATCTGCATTATTTTAACAACTGTCATTGCAGGGTGAGGTCTTTATTTTTAATCAGAATATTATTTGTATCAGAGCACAACCCCAGGCTACACACTGAACTATCACAGCATGACAGCAATCCCAGGAAGTTTAACACCTGCCAGATAAACTACAAGGACCAGAGATGCTCAGAAAGAATGCATGTAAGATCAGTAGCAGGACAAGGTTAAAATCTCCATCTGCCAGACTCTCTTATCTACAAGATCACATTGTTTCCTATCAAAATGTCACGCTGTGGAAATGATGAGTGCTGTTAGATTACAGCCCAGCGAATGCCTCACAGCAACGCAGAGACATAAAGTACCAGTCCTCAGGAACAAGTAAGAATACTGAATAAATCTGCTCCTTTATCCCTTTTTTCCCTAGGATAGAGAAAGCACAGACTAGAGAAGCAAACCAAAACCAGATACTCCTTAAGGGACTACTGAGCAATATTTGACATCTAAGCCAAAATAACTTCAAGGGGATGGCAGTGTCGTGACTGATTCAGAAGTGCTCCTGCTCCAGTTCCAATTCCCTGTGGAGAAATGCAACACCACACTTCCATCTCTTGCCCTGCTACACAGAAACCAATCTTCTGCCAAACTCTGGCTGACTGGTAAAAGCAAAATTAAACATTTATGCGTCAGATGGATCACTTGAGCACTGTCACTCATTCATTAACACAGACACTTTAATGAGGATGGGTTACAACCAGAGGGCCCGCTATTGATTCCACCCCAGGGGCACAAGGCTTTGTGTGAGCAAGTCCATGAGTTTTGGGGAACCCAGGCACTTTCCATCCATATAGGACACCCTTTTCCTAACCCACAGAGCCTAACATCATCTTCTTCATAACAGAAGTAGCTGTGTGATGGGTGAGTCAGAATTTTATATCCTTCCTCAAAATTTGCAATTATTTCTCATTCTTTCTTCCCTAGAATAACCTGTGCAAAATCTGTTCAGCTACTGAGAAATAAGCAGCTACAAACTTGGGAAAGGAATTCTTAAACACCACTCTTCCCTATATACTGCAGACAGCCTTTTGAGCTGAGAGTAGAAACTTTTATATCTGACAATTAATGCAAATGTGAATGCAAATTGCTAGCTTTACTATTTATGGGACAAAGGTGACACTTAGTATATGCAACTGTTGTCAGCAGGATAGCTTCAGAGACACTGCCAGGATTGAGATAGTAATCTGTACAACCAAGATTACTAAGAAATCCTGTTTGCAAACCAAGTCCTATTAAACCATCCCTGCAATGACCCTGTCTCTGAACTTCTGCTCCTTTAGTGACTTATTGCCAGGGCCAAACTATTTAAAAGGTTTGCTTAGCATTTTTACACTGGAAGAAGCATGAGAGACAGACACACAACACAGTAACCTGATGAAGCTATTGAGCCTGCAATTATCCAAGGAGGTCATAAAAGATGAGCTAAGACTACTGACTTTAAAATCCATGCTATGTTAACCTAGCAGGGGCCTTGCTAGGGCCATGCAAACACTCACAAATCTGCAGTTAAACAAATATCAATGCAATGAATGGAACAGCTGGAAGTGACAGAGGCTGTTGTATCTCCACGGCAAGCCCACTAATGTTACGTGTTAAAGCCAAATGCCCCATTACCAGCCTGCATCACACACAGTACTGAAGCACGGGGAAGGCTGCAGGAATATGCCGTCAGAGGCCCTTTGCTAGCAGAAACAACAATTCAATAGTTCCCATAGCAAAGTGTTATTTAAATCCTGCTCAAGATTATGTCTATTTTGCCAAAATAACCAAAAATACTGAAATTCCCATGATAGAACATGGAAATCAAGGTTCTAAGCACAAATATATCCAAAATCTGAGGTGTTCAGAGAAAGCTGAGACTGTGCAAACTGGCCGTTTGCCATTGGTATTACACACAAATCACTGCTTCCACAGACTACCATGAACATACATAAACTGAACTTCCAGATCATCCAAGGGACCTGATGAGACTCACTCTGCTCTGGGAACTGGCCTCCAGGACACAGCCTGTTCCAAGTGGTGGTGAAACCCATGATGATCATCAACTTGTCCAATATCCTCCAATATACTGATGAAGGTGTATCTGGTTCTACAGCAGGAAAGGCACAAACCTAATTCGTACAACAAGATAGAACTAGAACATTAGATTAAGAGCAGAGGACAAGGAGCCTGGAGGTGTGTCAAACGCACAGTTAGGTTGTAGGGTAAACAGAAGGGCATCTGTTAAGGAATTTAAGGGTGAAAATGAATGGGGTAGTGCTGGAGCTAGCTGTACTATGTCCAGAGTGGCTTAACTTGGAAAAGCATAGCAACTATGTCCACAAAACAGATCAGTGGCTGCATCATGATGTAGTGGGGAAATCTGTAACATTAGTGAGCAACGTCCTCCCTGTGCTCAGTTAGGTGGTGTTTTAACAGTGTGAAATGCAAACAGACCTTGACAGCAGCATAATTAGGAATTATTGAAATACAGAATAGTATTTTTAATCTTCAAAAAGAATTGGTAAGTTTCACACCAACCATTCTTTTAGTAGTATGGTGGTAAGAATTGTTGAAGAACCTTAACCCTCCATGCTAGCATAACTAAAGGATCTTGACATATAAACTATTTTATGAAAGCAAAAAGAAAATAACATTACAGAGACTATCTTCAAATAGTTTTTATTAAAAGTGAAAATAGCTGTGTCGATACACAGTATAGATTCTTCCAATACCTTACCCAAAGCAGAGATGATGATTCTTGCTTTCTGTAATTCCCACACAAGTCCACTGCTCCCACACATTGCATTAGGTCACACTTCCACAACCACCACTAAGAATACAGATGGGTTTATCCTGCACTTTTAAAACCATTTTCCTTTGCTGTAAAGGCAACTCCAAGGAATGAACCCAAACAGTCTAGAAAAGCCATGCCCCCTTACAAATCAGTGTTACAGCACGACAGCAGATGGCACTGCTGGAATTCAATCTGCACATTTCCTAACACAGCCAAGACACAGGCTGCTAAGGCTTTCCCGGGAGAGACTGGTTCATGCACGACACAAGCTAGTAACTATTACAAAACATATGGCATTTGCTTAGACAGAGCGCGCTTCCATATCAGTGCTTTACCAAGAGCTGAGCTAAACTACAGGTCAAATATGTTAGCAAAAGACTTAGTTTAAGACTGCAGCGGTACCCATTTCTAAGTTCATCTACCCTTACTCCCACCTTTCAACTCCAGGTCTTTTGCCTCTGCCTACTTCAACGGGATGGACACCAAATCTTCTGTTTCACACAAGGCTGGAGGGGACAAAAACATTCTGGATTTATTCTGCAAAGCAGACCCAGTGACTAAGAGCTCAGATGCAGAAAACTCACACATTTAGTTAGTTGCCAGAATACAAATAATTTTTACCCTGAACTGCACAAATATTGACAAAAATTAGTTTTTCTATACATTTTCAGACACCAGAAAGGCTTAGAAGCTAGACATAATCCACGCTGCAAGACTGCTATTATTCCAAAAATCACTTTTTGTGTTGAATATCCAGTTCTCACTAATTATGTTCTCTACAACATGCAGTTGAGACCAGTATCTTGTTTTAATGTGAGCCTTAAAAGTCATTCCCAAGACCACTCATTATCAGAAGGGAAAACATTTAAAAACCACACTTTCTTACATGGCAAATAGCCTGCAGGTAAAGATAGCCTTGATATTTCAATAGTTCATACATAGCAATATCACACACTGCAAAACACTTCTTGCTGTACCTTATCTAACCTTAACATATTAGCAGCTAGCTCAGAGGTTTGAAATGAGACAGTGAAGACCAGAAGTTGTCTCAGCCTGGGCTTCTGAAGACTGATTTGGCCATCATACAGATGCACACCCAGGCTCACCTGGGTAGTGCAGCAACACCCAGTGTTCTTTTACAGAAGGAAAGCTGCCAAGTGGGTTTTCTAGTATGAATGCTACTGAATAGCAGTCACACCCCACATATATCTTGAAGGGAAAACAAACAAGGTTTTCCTTTCCCTTCTGGGCCTCTTATGTATACTGTTTGCTGAAGGAACACCCCAGAAAAGCTAACCGTTATTAGTGATCAGTTTGGATGTGGACACACAATTCCTGAACCTCTTAACAACTTACTGGTGATGCTACATGATTTACATCCTCTACATGCCTCAGTTTCTTTAACTAAAGAGGCAGTAGCCAGTTGTATGGCAACATTTGTCATATGTTCTACAGGCACCATCTTTGCACACATTCTGAAAAATATTAAAGACCTAGCAAAAGGTAAGATACAGAATAAATGTGAAAGATTTCTCTGAACTGTAGAATTGCACAAGTTTCAGACTAAACGTTTTAAGGCAAGGGACAAAAGTAGTCAGCAGCCTATAAATCCATCACTACTAATTTAAGAACTCAGAATATGTTATGGAAACACGCTATTTCAACAGTTTATGAGAATACCTTGGTGGAACACACTAAAAACTAAATGAACTTGAAGAAAGAGTTGAGATACTTGTTTAGCATTCTATTTCCTTGACCAACACACAATAAACTTCAAAATTATAGCAAAAATATTTTTATAAGGGAGAGAACTATGCTGCCCTAAGTAGACTGACTGTCCATGTGGTTTTGCTGCACATAGCTGCAAGCAGTTAGAAATAATAGTACTACATGCGTTACAGATCTGAGCTGTTTCAAAAGCCAAACTTCATTCACACTGCCTCTGTAATAACTCCTATTCATCGAAAAAGCATCTTAGCAGGACCAGGTTTTGATAAAAAGACTGCACAATTCAGTTTCCCAACAGGCTAACTTGAAAGCAATATTTAAATACCTGTGCTAAACTCTGCAGCAGTTTCTTTATAAAGGGATGGCGGGGGCACCATCTAACTCTGACATCTTCGAGAGCACATCTTACCACTTGGTCACTGTGGGAAAGATCATTCACAGTCCAGCCTTTCCAACTGCAGAGAATTTCCAGTTATAAGTATCCGTGCCCCAAGTAGAATTCCATGTCAGATTGTTCATTTAGTCAGCAATCATACACCGAGCATCTACTTCTTGATTTCTTTAAAAGGAACTCCTAAATCTTATGCTCAAGAACTGTATTTGCAGGAATCAGAGACAAGAAAAGCTTCCCTAATTCATTTACAATTATATTTAACATTTGAAGGGTTGATACGAAAAACTCCTAAGGAGTTGTCAGAGCTGGCTACTGAGCATGCTTTCAGTAGGATAGCTATGCCGCACGTTCAGAGTAAGTTAAGTCAATTACCTAGAAAAGATTTTATGTTGATCCTTCAACTAACAAGACGAACATCAAAGCAAGATAAGCATTAGGAATACAAGCAAGTATGTTGGTCCTGCTTAGCAGTCCTGTTACGCAGCATACACAGAAGCACAGCACGCTGTAATACTGTTTAATGAACAATCAAAAATATTAACTATTATGTGATCTCCCATTAAGTGAAGAGACAGCTAGAGTTTTAAACAGGATGACAATCAACTAATGTCAAACTAGGTCTTCAAGTACCAATGTGACAGCAAAGCACAGGCCTGTCTCAAACTTATTTTTAGATAAATTACCTTCTTTTGTGATATTGAGTATTATGCATATACATTCATAGCGCATAAGGCCATGAAAAAAAAACCATCAGCACACTCCAGCCGGATAAGGAAACAAAGATTTATTAGAAACTTATAGTTTTATAGAGCTAAAAAGGTAAACATATGTTTAAGAGACCAAGAGTACACAATTGACCACAGTCATTATAAAGGCACATAATAAAAACTAAATTTGAAATATCCCATCTTTCAACATTTGAAAACATCATTACCATAATTTTCAATACTCATAATGGCACTTGCACACTAGAAACAAAATGGACCAAATGTAGAAGATAGACACCACTGAGGTCATCTTCACATCATTCACACAATACATTTGCTCATTGGTCACAGTCAAACAAAATGGATTGGGAACTGATCTCACAAATCCCACAAAGATACAAGAACGCTGACAAAACCAAGAAATATTCAGATCACAAAGGCATTGTACACATGGATGATTTGGATATAATGACTTTTTGTTTTGTTTTCAGAAAAGTGCAAAGTCCAAGGTTCCCCTAAAGGGAAGGCTGAAAGACACAGCTAAAGCTGCCATTTTCTGAAATCTGATAAAACAACATTTTATAATACAAATTTCTCTAGAGTTCTTATATATCAGTTTATGAAGAATAAATACCAGCCATGGAAGCACTAAACACAGATTGACACCTGATTGCTGTTTGGAAAAATGTGGCCCAAATAGCATGTGGAACAAGGGAGATTCAGGCAGTTAGTTATGTTTGCTTGCTTATTTGGTTGTTTAATTACGAAAAAAGAGGGAGTGGAGGGGATCCCCTAATCACCTTACAGGAACAAAGTTATTCCTCCAGTAATCCAATTTCACAGATGTGGTCTAAGGGCAGTTGCTTTTAGAAGGTCAAGGTAAGTATAAAGATAATCTTGAATTTACAAAGATTAAGACACCACACATAGCAGAAAGCAAAAAAAGTGTAACAAATGAGTTTGGCAATAATTGGTACTCTGTTTTCAGTGTTCAGGCCTGAAGACAACTGAAGTGTGCCCATCCCCACCCCCAAAGGAAGTATATAGAAAAACCTACTGTTTTGCACTGAGGAAGTGCTGCTTTGTTTTTTAAGGAGCTGTTTCTCAAGCAATAACAAGTTCTCTGTGTGTGCTTTGCTTGCTTCATTAACATCAATCTGATGGGCACCTGAGATCAGCAGCCCCATTTGGTCACTTGGGCAAAATGCCTCAGTATTTCACTACCTGAATTTCACACACACAACCAGCACAGAAGACTGTGTGAGAGAAAGGATTTCTCTTGCATGACAAACCTGTAGAACCTTTGCATAATAATACAATCCTCTAGTGGCTAAAAGCACATAATGGACAGTAGCCCTCTGAGTAAGGGAAAGAATGGATAGTCCAAAATGAGAAGGATTTCTCTCCCCAGGGCAGCTATGATTAGCTCCACTATGGGCTGTACTACAATCATGATCAGCTTAATACTAGATCCTCCACTCCATTTTTAAGTGGAGACTTGCACTTGTACGGAATGGATCTAGTAACTGAGTTTTTCCTGCTCCTGTATATTCTGATCCTATAAAACGTGCAGCTGTAACCCAAAGCTTGTCACAGTTAATGGTGCTAACATTTACAAGTGCAATGAAAAGCAGGTCCAGCAAAGCAAACTATGAAAATCACTGACTGTATTATAAAAATACCGTGTAAATCCATTTGAGGTATTCTGATACCATGGAACAGCAGTTTCTCAGGCTCTTATTCTTTAAATAAAAACATTTTAAAAAGCCCCGAAAAGGTTCACCTGAAGATAAAGGTGATGGGATACATTTTAATGTGTTACTCCATCCTCATCTGTATCTAAGATGCTGTTTCTTACAAACTTAACATTAAGTCTTCAAAAATAGCAATAGTAAGTGCTTACTTCTAGGCATACAAAATTTTGCCTGTGGATTGCTTAAGTATAGGCAGCGTGACAAAACAAAAAGTCACTTTCATATATTCAGCATCAAGGCAGTATAAACTTCTCCTACCTTTGGTTTGATCCAAGCCAAGTACACATTTAAAGAAGACAAATACAAAAGAAAAAAACCCCAATGAGTAGAATACACACAATTTCTTGAAAATATAAACAAATTGCTGATTTAAAGATAGTTTCTTGATTCTTTTTTGGTTTTATAAACTCAGTGACATTTAAAGTGCAATATAGGTATCTGTTTAGAAATGGTGAACTAGAATTTAATAAAGTTTCTTCCCACTTCAGGGCAAAAGTAGAAGTTGCAGCATCTCTCCACAAAGATCCGTCTCTATTGTGAGAGCAGATTACTTGAGAAATCATTTTTGTTCTGGTGTTTCCAGCAACATTAGAAGCATCTCACCTTTTTCCTTCATTTCAAGCTATTCCCAAATTCTGCTTCATTTTTTCATATACAACATAGCTGATGCTGACGGCTGGAAGCACTTTCATAAAATTAGGGGCTATGCCCCTATAAAGTCCTCGGATTCCCTCTGTCGCAACAATTCTTTGAAATAGACTGACCATGTTTAGTTGTGGAGCTCCTTCCACAGAGGCTAGAACAAAAAGATAATGTGTTATACAACAGTTCTAGTAATATTAACATTCTTAAGCAAGTATCAAACACCTGGGTAGTGAGCATACTACCACTTCTAGGGCCATTGATTAAAAGTTGAGTCCTCACAGAAGGGGACATCAATCCTAGACATCTGAGAGATATCCACGTGTCTACATCCCACTGAAAAGCATTATCCACCCACATTCCTTTGGAAATTTAGGCTCCTACCCTTAAGTCTGTGCAGAAATATATCTAGCAAAAACTCAGCTATGAAACTCTATGAAATGTCCTCCGGAGCAAATACTGTTGTCTACCCTCACAGGATGCTGCAAGTCTCTTCTTAAATTTTAGAGATCAATTGAAAACATTCTAGACTTTAGGAAAGTGTTCCCAGACTATGACAGGAGCTCTATGCCTGGTGGACTCTTGTATGGCACATGGCATTCAGAGAACACAGAGCACCAGTGTCTGAAATGCTACATTTGGATCAAGTATGATGATCAACAATGCTGGGGGTAATAGGGAAAAGGGACCAATGCCAAGAGAGATTTGCCAGAGAAGTCCTTGATTTTCCAGGTTAGGTTTTCTTTTCCCCATGTCTATGGTATAGCTATTCCAAATGATGCAATTTTGAAACAACCACACAGGAACATTTTCAGTACAACAGGACCCACCTTGAGCTTGCATGCGTGTTCTTATGAGAGCAAGAGGATAACTGGCTAACTGCCCACACGTGCTGGAAACAGTACCACATCCCAACAGTACAAAAACACCTGGGTTAGCAGAGCTTGATGCATAGTGTTCTAGCCACATACTCTTTAAGACCTACCAAGGTATAAATTTAAATAATAAGAGATCTGCATTCAAGAAAGTAAACAAATAGATCTTTATTCATTACAAAACTTAGAGGATCAATCCTGAGAAGCACCAATCTTGCTACACCAATCCTACATGCTTACTTTTAAAGTGCACAAGTAAAAACACCTTAGAACACAGGCAAGGACTTTTCCCAGACCACAGTAGCTAGTGACTAGAAGAGAAATGCTTAAAAGTTGCAGCTGCAGGAACAGTGCCCATGTTCTAGACCTGTTAATACTATGAATGAGGAGAGGGGAAACACAACTCCCACAGGGAGTCCCACAGGGTGTAACAAAAGCTTGCACAGCTGTGCAAATCACCCCATGCAGAAGCAAGGATGCAAACTGTAGAAAAGAGCTTCCATTCTGCTTTGAAAATGTTTGCTCAAGCAATTCTGCTGGTTACTGCTGTAGTAGGAAAAAAAAAAGAGTGTGTGCATCCAAGTTACCTAACACACTTTGAAGCAACACCTAGCATGTAAGGTAGATAAAACATTTAAGTTGTTGCTGATGGGTGTAAAAGGTGTCAGTTCCTCCTGAAGGGAAAGACAATGGTGTTTCAAACTCCTGAGACCAGCTGTATGTCAGCCACAAAGAATTCTGGTGACATGCACAGATACACATGGAATTCAGGTTACTATAATCCAATCAAAAATGAGACAAAATGGCAAAAAAAATTATGTATTAAGTATCATAAATGCAGGATAGGTGACATAATACGAATATCATTTCAGGTTTTTAAGGCCCATATTTGCTATAGAACAGATATGTTAAAGTCCAACAGGCTTAGTTGAGTATGCTAGCATGTTGCATTGCCAAGGTTGAAATAATTCTGCCTTATGAGTAGATTTCTTGTTTGATACTGTTGCATGTAGGGGCCCGTTGGCACAGGCACTCCTCCAAAAAGAGCAAAGAAAAAACCTTACAGTCTAGAAAGACAAGTGAAAATTCATTAGTCTATTTTAAATTGAAGACAACAGAAATGCCACAAGCATATTATAAATCTAACAAATGATAGGGTATTCTAAAGAATATTTAACCTTCCCATAAATTAACTAATGAAAGCTACATGTATTCAGTAATCAAAACTCACCTCATAAACAGCAAGGTCAATGCCAGCATAGGGAATTATACCCAGAATATTAGGAATATAGCCTTTGTAGAAGGCCTTTACACCTTCTTTTTTCAAGATCTTCTTAGCACAGTCAAACATCCCAGAATATTGCCCTGTTTTACCCACAGCCAATCTTGTCTTTAAAACCTAAAAATGAAAAAACCACTTAATTACATGTGTATTTATTAATGTCTTTTAGGAAAACACAGTATCTCTCTGCTCATTCAATTGTCTAGAATTGCTTTACATTTTGGTACTTCAAATATCCTTTGTGATGACTATTGTTAAGGCTTTGTTACCAGTAGGCTTCTTCGGACTTTATCCTTAGTGCAGAGCAGCACACATACTACCATACATCAGCTTACAAATTATTAGCCTTTTTGAATTTCATTTTAGCTTTCTTTCCTTGATTCAAACAGCCATATTTTTTCTATCAACTCGAAGGCAACAGTGTGAGCAATATTTAATAGAAGCATTAGCTGAAGAGCAAGTGAAAGCATTAACATACTAGCAGATCACATTTCAGATCTGGGAAAAGCAAAGCATATTAAGAAAATAGGCTTTCAAAAAGCACAACACAGAGGTAGTTAAAAGGTATAAGGTTTGTGTCTCAACTGAAACACAATATCTGATTAATAATGGAGATAAGCCTATACAACATCTAAGGACAAAAACTAAAAATAACAACAGAATCCAAAAGAAACTACAAAGGAAATTTCCTGAGCAGGAATTTGGCCTCCTTTAAAGCCTCCTAAAACTGTAGCTTCCTCAGAAGTTTCCTGGCACTTAGCTTTTCTCTTTTACTTAGAAACACTCTAAAACACCCACCAATTCTAGAGCAGTATTATACCTTTGTTAGGAAGATTGAGCATCTTATTGCAGATTAGTTCACCTGTCTCCATTGATCTGTGTAATCCAGATGATCTACATAACATTTTCAGTTATTCTATAACTTAACCCATCTCTGTACTCAGGCTAGCTGTGATTCAGCAGCTCTAACAGCAAGGATGCTATTTAAAAAGAGATTATTACTGTCAGCAATGAAAACAGCTAAATTCTATTCCTGTTGACAGCCCTCCCAATGCAAAAGGTATTTAAGTTACATTTTCAATTTCTTCCAAATCTGGATGTTAGTACTGGTTTAATCCCAACCCAGTATATATTCCAGCTATTCACACAAGATAAACTTTCTGGGGAACCAGCAGTAAAGGAAGTTCATCCTACTTCTATTAAAAAAAAAAAAACAACAACAAAAAAACCCCATCAGGATATGAAATTGCTACCCTAGAGCAGTGAACATATTAAGATTAGTTAAATTGCAACAGCTGTAGTACCACATCCATGTGCTACAGAAGAAAGAGCAGTTAATCCACCCAGCCTCAAATGTAGCCATCATATTCCTTTTCCACACTGATCTAATCAGACCCAGCTCTCAGTCATAATGCAGCATAACTTCATCAGTTCGGAAACACACAAGACCATTCCTTGCTTACATACAGTGTGAAGAAGATTAATGCCCAATTTAGAAAACACTTGAACATATACTGAATTTTAAATGCATTCTTGGATTATTTTTTTCCCTGAGCTAAGGCTTTACTTAAACCTTGCCTAAGACAATATTATACAGACAAATAGATAGAAAAATGGCAAATATCAAATAGAACACAGTATATTCTAAAATGCCCGGTACTGAAATTCTAAAAGGAAGTCCAAAGTGAACATAAATTAGGATCTAAGAACACAGAGCAATTCCTGCTATATTTTCAAGAGCAAAATAGGTTTTATCTTGGAAATGAACCATACATTTGGCAAAGTATCCAATGGAAGCAGATTTTCTATTACTTACCTCCATGGGATATATAGAAGTTTGTGCTGTTGCTCCAGCCAAAGAACCAGATACAAATCTTTCAACAGCACCTAACTTTCCATCATCCTTAGTGAGTATCCTCTTATACTGTAGTTAAAACACATAAAATAAACATCACATGGTTTTTAGGAGAGGCAAGAGTTACTACAAGAGGCAGTAGTACAGTACAAAATGTCTTTTCAAGCTTTACTTCCTTTTTCATGTATTTACAGTTATGTTTAGTAACCAAATTTAGTGCTATGCTCACTGCAACTCTGTGGACAAAGATTCGCAAGAACAGAGTAAATATTCCAGCCTGCAAAAATCCTCTACATTGAACGCCTCTGCCACACACAGTACTGTCAAGTATTCCCAACAGCCAACACAAGGGTACCCAAAAATGGCTTCTAAATAACAAAGTGGAACCCGACTCCCTTGCAGATCCAGTTCTCCAATCAAAGAATGAAAGATGAGCTAGCACGTTCACAGAAACAGAGTCATACATACCGTGTTATCCAAGACAGAGACACCACCACACAAGAAAGTCCCACCAGCTCCCAAGAAGCAGAGCAATGGTAAGGTATAATGTGCTCAAGGTTACTCCAAGGCATCAAAAGCTACTGTTGTCTTGCAATATATCAATGTTTACTTGATGTTTCATTGCTTTTATTTCACAGTTGTACAGAGATGTTCAATATGTTCATTTTGTCTTACCTGATGCACTAGCAAGCCCCACAGAGGAAAAAATAAAGCTCCTTTAACTATAACAGAATGGGAGTTCATTTTCCACAGGAGGATTAGACCTTAACATGATGCTTAAAGCTGATTCAGAGGTAAATATAACTCTGAAATCCAGGATGAAGGCATCTTACATAGCACTACTGTATCTGACTCAAAAAGAATCCTGAATAAGTTCAGCTAGCATAATGTGCTAAAATTTTGGTTGTTGTCACTTCAAAGCAACAAACTAGATATTACTGCACTACTACACATAAAGCTATGCAGCCTGGTGAACAGTTTAAAATGTATGACAGACACCACTTATAATCTCCCTAATATCCAATATTCTACTAACAAAATAGACTATTTTAAAATGTGAAAGTCATTCTAAAATTACTTTGACAAAATCCACAACCCTGCTAAGAACTCCTATATAATATAGGAGGGCAAATAATGAACAGTGAGAGTGATATAATGTTACCTGTTCATAAGCCCAGAACTTAATAGCTGTTTCAGGAGCTATTTTCACAACATTTACACCATTTCCTCTCCAGAGGGATCGGACACCACCTTCTTTCAACATTTGCTTAAAACCGCTGGCTATATTCATTTTGTTTGATTTTGAACCATGAACCTAAAAATAAAAGCAAAAAAGTCATAGTAAAGAGCACTGCTCTGATTAGACTGTAAAACTCATCACCCAAGTATTACTTTGCTTAAATATATCAACTAGCAAAAAACACAACCACTACTGAAAAAAACCATCTTAGTGGCGCAAGTATTATAATATTTGATTGCAGTTTTGCCAATTATGCCTATGGAAAATAATTTTTATGAACAAAATATGGAAATTGTCAAAACATAACTAGACTTACAGAATTTAGATATTGTATTTGGCCATCAGTTTTCCATAACAGCTCTCTAAAAACTGAAGTGATATTGGAAACTAAAGGTTCTTGAGCATTGCACCTACCTGCATCATCACTTTAAGGCGATCTAATGGTGCTGTGCCTGTTCGAGAGACAGCACCAGCCACTCCTCCAGCCAACAGCTGTTTCCACCACTGTCCAGTCTTTTTCTCTTCCTCCGTGAACTCATCTGGAACAGTCAAACTATCTCCTATATCCAACACCTATTAGAATCCAAAGCAAAGATGTGCAAATAACTTTCTCATTCCATCATCACAATTCTACTAAGAGCTCCAATTCCAAATTACCCTACCACCTGAGAACATGTAAATAAAGAGCTAGTGAAAAATAAAAATCTCTTTAGTGCACGTTCTATCATTAACTTGCTATGGATTGCTATTACTATTCAATGAATAGCAACTTTTAGTGACTTCTACATAGATACTGAGCAATACCACCACAGACCCACCATTTCAAAGACTGCACCATCATCATTAAAAATTATGTTGAATTCCTGCCTTGAGCGTGGCCCAAACGACATTCTCTCATGATCAGTAGTCCTTCATAGTCAGCACTAAAGCTCAAATCCTTATATGCTGCCGATAACCTTTCACCAGACAACCTTCTAGGATTAGTTTAGTAATCTCCTAAAGATGCTAACAAGAGATTCCTCTCTCACAGTAATTTATTCACACATATGTGGGATCTTACCACCACCACCACCATTTTAAAGTAGCCTTTTTATAGATGATGTATTGGAATATTCTATTTCTGGTAACTGCTGTATGTTACTGTACAAAACTACAAGTTGGAGTAATGCTTTATACATTATTTTATCCTCAGTTACACTGAAAGACACATGAATGACTTTTTTCAACTATAAAAGTTTGCAAGTTGATCTAAGAACACTACTGTAGGCTTTAGCAATAAACCTGTCCAAGACACAGGACTATGGAATCTCACATATCACTTAAACATAGTCTCCGCTCTTCATGTATTTATAACCATGATATATGAGGAAAAAATACACTGTAGACAATGCAAAACCAGTATTATGCATAAATTAAACCTTTAAACAAGCAAGAATGTTTTCATAACTGATAAGTAGCAGACCAGAAAGCATGTTAACTGATAAACTTTTTTAACAACTGTTGATTTTAAATGTAGACACCACATTCCTAACTTATGCTGCATTCCCTATCAGTTAAGTAGGCAGAACACTGTCTGGATCATCTGGAACACAAGAAATGCAGGATACAGATTATATATACAGCCACTGGACATGCAGGATAAGTACCAGCTATTCTGGGTAATGAACATAGTATAATTGTAAAATTCTTTCATCTTTCTGACATTCATGGTTTCCAAGTAAGGTGTCATCAGTTGCTCAAAAACATGGAAATATCAAAAGGTCAATCAGAACTCTTACGATATGAAATCAGTGTTCTTAGAGAAATTACACATATCTACCAGGGGTTAAACCTTGCGTCTACCAAACCCTAAACACAATTAAGAAAAAAAGCTAAATTTTATGGTGTTCATAACAGAAAAGCTACATCCAGCAATTCATAATAATTCTATCCCAATGCAGCCATCTGCTTGGAAGATCTGATAGCAATTAAAGTTTTACAATAAAAACAGAATTGGAAGAGCTGTCAATGCCAGCCAGGCGTGCAAGGTGTCACATCTGCTCTTATCTGAAACACCAGCTGTGCTGCCGTAGAGCTGGATTTTGCTTGCTGAGATAACTGGGTCATCAGCTGACTGCAACACACGAAGATCACATGAGACTTCTAAAATTGTTTCTTAGGAGTGACTAATAACATTCCATAATTTAAAAAACCCCAAACTCTTATGTTAAATAGTATTAATATGAAACATTTTATTAAAGCAAAGGCATTTTTTTTTCCACTAAGTAAACTGGGACTAGGACTATTTGATCTCATAGCAGCACTCCAACTGTTTTCAGCAGCAAACAGTGAGCTAAATCCCTTCTGGCAAGCATTTCTGAACTGAGGCTGCAGCGTGAAACACTCAAAGCTTTCAGATCTCATAAACTGTTTTTTTTATAACAGAAATGCTGACTAATCCCTGAAGATATAAATGGTCTCACTCATATTCAAAGGAATCTGTCTTTACCTAACTTCATGGATTACTCCAATAATTCCTCAGTAAACAGGATTACTATTGGTTTACTTACCTTACTATTTGTTCTAAAAAGTCTGTCACTGAGGTGGAAAGAGCTCCATTCAGTAGAAACTTAAAACACTTTATCTGCTCAGTGGATAATTTATTGCTGTATATTTTGTCATTCTTAAATGAAATTCTGCAGCACAAGAGTGTGAGAACATGTGCACAGATAATCACCAATGACACCAGTGATTTTAAGACAGTAATAATGTTACTACAGAGAACTAATTTCAACATACTAAACAGTTAAAATGTTTCTATTATTTGTTTCAACATATCAAAAGCGCTGAATGTAAGAATGTATTGTAATGGGAAAAGAAAACTATTTAATATTGTAACTATGATCTTTCTGTGGAATACCTGCAAAGGAAAAAAAGGATTCCTTCCTAAAAATTACTGATCGTTACTGGCAAAGTTTAGATGAAATTCTTTGTTCAAAAGAACCTCATGTGACACTATCATGCTTGTAAATGAGAGAGAATGAAGTCAAAATGAAATCAAAACAATCTTAAATACAGGTACACTTGAAAATTAACAACTGTGAAGTTGTTATACTCAATATTGCAAATTAACACAGCAGAGATGAACTTTAGAGCTGCAGTAAGTTAAAAGGAAAGTTGAACTTACAGTGGAATGTTTCCAGTATCGAATTATTTCCTCAATGTCTGTAGCGGGGTTAAACATAAAATGGTCTCTCCACTCATTCCAGTCTACTGTCATCGTCCCATCAGCATCAATACTAGAAAGAAATTGAACAGAACTGTATAAGGAAATAGCAACAGTGATGGAGTTTTGCTCTGTTTCACTGCCTTACTCTCAACCCCTTTTTTTTATTTAATACTGGCCATCACATCAGTGACAACTGACTGTAAATTTGGTATGGAGACTTCAAGACTGAATCTGCCATGGCCTTCCCATACCATGCTTTTCTTATCCAAGTGCATCTGGCATATTCCATTTAAAAACGTATTATAACACTTTGTTCTACCAACAGCATTTACAGGGAAATGAGGTAACATTCTTCTCCCAGAACCAGATGCTCAAATGGCAACTAAACTTACTACCACCCAAGAACAGATGGAGTATCTAAGAATTTCTGTAAAGGCACCACTGAAGGTACCAATGTTTTTCAAAATTATAATCCCATTTATCCTGTTCTTTGAATTATAAAAATATAATAATTAACAGCACAAAGCTTCAAATACTTAAAGAAATAATAATTCCTGACCTTTGCAGGATCTTTTCTGCCTGTTTTTCTGAAATGTTTATACCCAATATCTTGAGAGACTGGACAACCTCTGATGCTTCAATTTTCCCTTGAAACATTAACAGAAAGATGATACGTGTTTAAAACATGGAAATTAATACACTTCACACCTTGGTGCCCACTAAGTTCTATTGTAACACCTACACAATAGCAAAGATTATTTAAAATCAATCTAAACACAAATTATATATTTTGATTGTCTAGTACAAGGACTGAGTGAAGACAAGTACATTAAGATCATGCAAACAATTGAGATGCAAACATCCATTTAGTTAAAAAGTATTTTATCTTTCATAGATACTTAGAAACTTCCTTAGAGTTTCCCCATCTGGGGCATAAAGAGCCCCAGATGAACAAACCTGGAAGATAATAAAAAGAAAAGAAAAAACAACTATAATTATTTACTATTTCAATCCATAGTAAATTCTTACTATGATAATTTTAAGGAATAGTAGTAGGGGTTCCATATTCAGAAATTTTTGTCTCCAGTTTAGGCAAAGAATACAAATGAAGATAACTTTTAATTCACAGCTTCCTCAAACAGCATTTGAACAAATAAAATAAATCAAGGCATACCATCATTGTTTTTGTCCAGGCTTTTAAATGCCAGTTTCATCTTCTTCTCATGATCTTTAAGATACTGCATAAATTCTTCAAAATCCAGCTGTCCATCCTGGTTAGTATCTCCAGCTTTAAAAATTTTCTGTTGAGAGAAAACTCAACATTTGACTTTTCCAAGTTACAGCAGGTCACAAAGCAACAGCAGCATGACACAACCTAAGTTTTAAGGAAAACTTCACATTGGTCACTTTGGGAGTCAAACCAGGAGAACACATAAGCATACACTTCAGAGCTATATTTGGTTTTTGCAGTTTAACACACTAAGTATTTTAATGAATAATGATTTCTTAAATCTATCTTTGCTGTCGAGTGCTTTCTCTTTTATTTACACAGCTTTCCTACTGAAAGGAATTTTACAGTTTCTTACCAGCACTGGCAAGTTATACCTACAAGTATCAAATAAGTTGAGGAGGAAGAGAAGGCGAGAGACAGGACAAAATCATGAAAGAGAACAACTCTAATCCTGTGACTTTCCTGGTTATACATGAAATTTGTCAATATGTCAGTAAAATAAACTAAACTAAAATAAAATAAAATTAAAAAATAAATTTTTTTAAAAAAATAGTGATCTATTAATTATGAATTATAAAGATAAAAATAAAGATAGTAATTAATTATTTAACTGCTGACCAGGAAAAATAGAAAGATCTTGCCTTCAACCACCCAGAGTCTAAGGAGACAGGGCTTTCTACTTCAAACTGAAGCCCTAACAAACACGTAAAACAAACAAACAAACAACAACAGACTTGGCAAACTTAGTGTTGCCAAACAAACAGAAGTACAGTAATTTTCCATTTTTGCATGTGTGTCCTGGGTTCAGCAGTAGCAGTCATTTTAAAATGACTAGTTAAACCACAACAATGTGTTTTCTAGTAATTGTCCCACAGGTAAGAAACATATGTAAAATTAACCATGAGTTAAATGCATGGTATACAATTGCCAGCACTGCAGGAGCAAGTCTGAAACACAGCCTAAGCGTAGATGTCTCCATCAACAAAGGGCCAGAATACCATCTTCATGTGTGAAAACATAGTTTTTAATAAAGGAAAATTACAGCAGTCCCCTCCAAGCATCAGCCTGTAACTGCTGAGGCTTGTATCCAAAGGCAAACCCTGGAGAAGAATGAAGTTCAGGCTAACAAGCTCTGCAGGATTTATGAGCTTGGGCTTCATGCCACAGCAAGGGCTGCAGAGAACACAGTGGGGCAGAGGAGAGGCAAGGCCCATAGCTCACTGCTTTCACTTACTCTTCCACTTCAACAGCACTGCTGTCTCCTCTAGAAGGATGAGCAGGAAGCGGGCTGGGAAATCCGCCCTAAAACCCCGCTCCAGGACACAAGATTTAAGGGGAAGTTATGCCCCATCTCTTGATTTGGGCATCAGTCCCCATGGTTTCCCTCAAAGTGTGAAATCCTACAGGAGCAGCACTTTGTACACGATGGATAGGAGACCAAACTGATAGCACAATACCTTCATTAACTTGCAGTAAGTTTCAGAGTACTTCAGGGTACATCTAATGCATATGTCAAAAATTCCTCCAAATTTCTATTCTGCAGACTGCCTTGTGCAACTACAGTTTCTGAACCAACTAACACAACAAGATTTGCATGGCTGTTCTAATCTGCAAAATCTGGTTTTAATCATTTTGTTTACTCCATTGTAATTAGTATAAGTCCTCAAAAGACCAAAGTCCAGAAAGTTCTAGCCTACAGAAATTAAGCATAAAGGAAGTTGAAAACTCTGGAGTATTTGCTGCAGGTGTCTGAAAAAAAGTTTAGAAATTTATAAGATTTTATTACATTTATGTTGCCGCCTTTGTCTTTCCTATCCCACCACAAAATCAAATGTATTTCAATGTTTAATCTCAAAAAAAAAAATAAAATAAAAAAAAAATACCCCACCCAAATTCCTAAGATTATCATAGATTTCTCAGTGGAAGGGAGGAAGTCAATATGGCATGACAGTGCAACAAGGAAATTTTTTACCTCCTATAATACAGCAAGTTATGCACAATAAAACTGACTCAAGTTACCATATACTCAGATAAAAGGGTCTGGTATCATCTTAGAAAAATAGTGTTCTTAGTATACTCGCAAATTCAGCTTGATTGCAATATCTATTTCAAATGCTTACCAATATGGTTAGTGCTGTGCAGAATTTCCCATTATGAAAAAAAGAAGAGTTTATACTTATTGAAGTCTATGGATGCATTTCTGACCATGATCTTCTAACAAAATAATAAGAAAGGCCTGCCCTCAAAGACACTTCAATCACAACACATCTTGTACTCCACATATGGCATCTCATACTGCAGGATCTGAGCATCCTGCTAGACTCCCACAAGCTAATGAGAAGAGGTAATTTACATGTCAGTCATACACACACTGAGTGTATTCTAATCAACATTAACTGTTACTATTCTCTACTGCTATCTGAACTACACAAAGAATGTAGAACAATGGAAGAGCCAGTCTGGCTCACAGATATGACAAAACTTGAACTAAATTACAGTTACAAAGCCTCCACTGCTGAGGATGATGTGAGCCCAAGAAAATGGAAATTCCTAGGGGGTTTAGAGCGCTGGCAACTACAGGGTGTGAAGGGGCCACCTTCCATTTCATCTGCCAAATAAACGGATTTTATATTGCAACAGCTAGAAAGTGATAAGCACAAACATAGTCTCCATTCCCTACTTTTGTTTTTACAGTTATTTTCCAGACTTCAAGCCAGCCTCAGCTACTCTCAGTGCTTGGTCATTCAGGATGCTGCCGAACGAGACTGTCATCTCCGGGGTCAGTCTCGAGCGACCAATGTCCTGAACCG
>JANHGB010066775.1:0-29579 GCA_026283785.1 Coracopsis vasa
TGGCTGCCCCATCCCTGGCAGTGCTCAAGGCCAGGTTGGACAGGGCTTGGAGCAACCTGGTCTAGTGGAAGGTGTCCCTGCCTGCAGCAGGGGGTTGGAACTAGGTGAGCTTTTTCCAACCCAACCATTCTGTGATTCTACAAAATCAAATAATTAGCAGCAAGAGTCTAACCTAACGTATGAGTATCAGTTTTAGTCTACACTTACTTAGTCTCATTTTGCTCTCATATAACTGACCAATGCAATTAGTAAACATCACAGAGGATGTGATTTGGAGAAGTTTTTAGCAGTATTTCCTGCACACTCCCACAATAGTCCTGTGCTTTGCTGCAGGTCAGCACAGAGGTGGCTGAACTTTACTAACTAAACCCTGTACATTTAGATAGACTCAAAGAAAAAATTATCTAGAAGGCTGGGAGGTAACACGATTTCAAATGAAAACTCCAGCTGCAAAGAACCAGAGCTGGAGAGGGAGGAGAGATTAAAGTTTCTATTCAACCCTGTATTCTCCATGAGGAATACCCTACAATTTATCGAAGCAGCCATAGATATTTTTAACACAGTCCATTTAAAACCAAACTACCTCAAAGCTTGTATGTGAACCTCTCGGGTCTGGATAAGAGGTGGGGTGGGGAAAATGCAAGAACAACAAAATAAAGAGGTCTTCTTTATGGAAAATTGGTGATACACTTTCAAGCATCCCTGTGTATTTCTTACTGCGCTGCAAAATATTAAAAAGAGCCTCTTAGAGACTAGGCTTTAGTACAATTCAGAAGCAATATATTATTTGTTTTTCATTTCATTCTTGTCTTTTACGTCTCCTCTCCTGTGGCTGTAACAGATGCAGGGAGTCCGTCAGACATCGATAGCACCAGATGGCATTAATTTGTTTCAAAACTCTTTTCTTTTCTAGAAAGACTTTGTTGATGTCTCTCACAACTTCAGTCAAGTTCACTTCATTAAATCAGCTCTGTGTATTAAAATCTGGTCTCTGGACATAACAGCCCATCTCAAGGAACTCTCAGATTCAGTGGCTTCATTTTAATGATTAAACAATCATGGGGATGGGTCTGCAATGCAATCTTGAACAGCATTAGACAGGACTGTGTTTGCTGCCAATCTGTCTCAGGTTCTACAGAAAACTCATTTTCCTTGGCAGAAGGACCTCTTCCATAACCAAAGTGGGAAAAAAGTGCTTTTACCCACTGCCTTTTCCTGGACAGCATCCTCTGATTTGTTTTATGGGCTCAAAGCTGAGCCAAGGAAGGTCCAGCAGCTGAGCGGGGCCATCACACTCATACAGGCATATTTATGAGAAGATCTGGGTCTGCATATCTTCAAATAACACAAACAGCAAGCTTCAAACGTATGATACTTAAACAAAAAGTGTAAATAGGCTAAGTGTGTCAGAAATGAACCTGTAAGTACAAGTAACTGAGCCCAGGAGATGGTACCCCGTTCTAGCAACATGGGGATGCACTATTGCAAGAGAGTTTCACAACTAAGGGTTCAGCTGCAGAAGACATTTTTGGGCTGCAGATGTAGTAGGATAATAGAGAGAGGATTCCAATAATGAGAAACAAAATGAATGGTCTTATTCAACGTGACTGTAAACACCAAGAGAGATCAGTGAAGAGATGTATAGTCATGTAGGTGAAAAACTGTGAGAAAAATGAGCTGAAGTTTTGGCAGCAAAAAGCTGTCTATTAACTGTTTTTTCACCATATTTAATCTCAGACAAATTTAATTTAAAAGAGATTGTATTTTAACTGAGGCGAGAAAAGGGTACACCGAAGTTTCTCATTAGCAAATGTCTCACTCCATTACCTTCTTGGGACCTTTCTATCAGGTAGGGCAGGGATTGGCTGGGGGTTTCTTGACTTCAACTTGTCAAGGACAGTGTCCAAACTTTGATTCAGGGTCTCAAGAAGCTGCTGCCACTGAGCAGGAGACTGGGACAGACACACGTTTAGCAAGGCCCATGGTCTCCTAGCAGCACCAGAAGCACTGTCTATACCATGAAGTAAACCTCCCTAACTGCTGCAGCAAGTCCAGCCTAGCTCATCATGGCAACAAGCTCTGCTGATGCTATATTTGATGCCTAAACCCAGCTTCTTGGTGTCAAATAATTCCAAGGCTATAGCTTCCATTGTTGGTGAACAGACTCCTCTTATTCATAGAACCACAGAATCATAGAATAGTTTGGGTTGGAAAGGACCTTAAAGAACATTCGATTCCAACCGCACTGCCATGGGCAGGGACAGCTTGAACTGGAGCACGTTGCACAAAGCCCAATCCAACTTGGCTTGTAGTTAAGTACATAATACAAATAAGCACATCAACTATTGCAAGTGTCACCATCCTCTTACTGACTACACAAGTTTATGAAAGATGGTTAATCAGGGAAAATTAATTTTAAAAAATGCAGGTGAGAGTTTTTGCTTATGAAACTCCCCAGCTGCAGATGTCTGGCAGCAAGCCAGATTAGTGGAAATACACTCTAAATTTGTCTGTGCCTCTTCTTCCCTAGGTCACTGTGAGAATGAGGATATCAGTAGAGATGAAGTCAGGATCTGATGCAAATACAAATGATTTCAGGCTTTGATAATGGTCACACGCAGTTTTGACAGGTAAGCGTCTGAATCATTGCCAAGTGACCATTCTGTAGTTATTAATTTCTAAATAGGCCTTAAAACTCTGGTTTTATTTGCTCTACTGCACTATCCAAATGGCACATTTGACTCCAGAAGAGAGCCCCACTGTGAGTTGAGAGCACAGCACCGCAGTCAGCCCAAAGCAATTACCAGCTTCCTGAAACAGAAGCCAGAAAGGACTCTGCCAGCTGAGATAACAGAAACTCTGAACTGAATTCTACCAGATCGAAATTACTCATGTAGCATCTTGCAGACACTTTGAAGCCAAATGGCAGATTCCCTCTGGCTTATAAAAATTCACTGAAATATACCCCTTGCTAATTTGTTGGCAAAATATTGCAAACTTGACAAGTACTGTGGGGCAAAAGTCAAACATTGCACAGCATGTGATTTTTTGCTAAGATATTAAATTTGCACGAGAACAGCCTTTATCATAACCTTAGAGATTAAAAAGATGGTGAATATTTTCCTGTAATTGGTCTTATTCCTATTTGTACTGCATTTATGAATAATATTAATTCACACACAATTTAAGCCATATGGTGGAAAGAAAATTGAAAAGTTATGAAAAGAAAATTAGCTGTTGATATGTTTTGCATGTCTGGGAAATTTTCTTGTTAGGTTTCAAGTTATAAGTCATTTTTACCTTCAAATAAAAGCAAATAAAAAATTAAGGAGGGAAAACTAATTCTTCATTGTCGTGACACAAGAATATCTGCTAATATCACTACCAAGTTCAACTGGAGAGAGTGACGTGCTTGCCAAGACATACCATTCCAATCCTTCACTGAACAGCAGAGGTTGTCAGGGACATCTGGAGGTGATCTAGTCCATCCTTCCACCTTGTTGTAGTTTAAACTCAGGCCGTAACTCAGCACCACACAGCCATTTGCTCATCTCCACCCTTCCTCCCTCCTCAGGCAGGATGTGGAGGAAAATTGAAAGAATGTAAAACCCATGGGTTGAGATAAGAACAGTTTAATAACTAAACTAAAGTACAATATACTACTACTACTACTATTACTACTACTAATAAAATTATATGGGAAAAAACAAGGGGAAAGAATATAAAACTAAAAGGAGAAAATCAATAACCACAAGTGATGCACAATACAATTGCTCACCACCCGCCGACCGACACCCAGCCCAACCTGAGCAGTGATCCGGGTCTTCCAGGTGATTCCCCCCAGTTTATACACTGGGCATGACATGCTACGGTATGGAATACCCCTTTGGCTAGCTTGGGTCAGGTGTCCTGTCTCTGCTTCCTCCCGGCTTCTTGTGCTCCTCCTCACTGGCAGAGCATGAGAGACTGAGAAATCCTTGATCAGGGTAAGTTCTACTGAGCAACAACTAAAACATCAGTGTGTTATCAGCATTGTTCTCACACTAAAGCCAAAACTCACAGTGTACCAGCCACTAGGAAGAAAATTAACTCTATCCCAGTTGAAAGCAGGACACATCTCCAGCAGGGTTACCACGAGCAGGTTGCTGAGGACTACATCTAGCTGGCTTTTGAGAATCTCCAAGGATGGAGACTCCACAACCTCTCTGGGCAATCTGTACCAGCATTTGACACAGGAAAAAAGCATTTGCTTGTGTTCAAATGGAATGTCACAGTTTTAATATGTGCCCTCTTGTACTGTCAGCAGACACTGCTGAGAGAAGCCTGGCTCCATCTTTATCATTCACTCCCACAGGTTTTTATCCACATGGATAAGATGTGGGTTTCCTCCAGGCTGAGCAGTCTCAGCTCTCTCAGTTTCTCCCTGTAAGCAAGATGCTCCCGGCCTTTATAATACTTACAGCTCTTCCTTAAAAAAAGAATAAAAAAAATTAAAAAAAAGATACTTATGGGCAAAGCAGGTATAGGTCTTTCAATGAAAGACAACATTTGAATATAATCCTGAGCATCCATGCTGTGACTACTTCTTGAATAAATCTCTACCAAAGGGTCCCTGCAGGGATGGCTACACATATTCCCTTGGTATCTGACTGGTGGTTTTATTGCCTTTTTGCAGCAGAACCACAACAACCAATATATAAAGCATATGGGAAAATGGCAGCAGAAGTTCACCTGCCACTGGGGGAGCTGGTGCACCTCAGACAGTAAACCTCTGAGTAAACGCCCAGCAAGCTTAGAAATGAAGTGTAACTGTATTCTGATAAACTCCTCAAGAGAGAAGTCACCCCATCAGTATAGACAAACATCAACAGAAATCTTAGCTGGGCTTGCCTGCTGCCTACATCTACTTAAGGGAAATTTCCTCTTGCTGTTGTCATCTACTGTGTAACACGAATTGTACTCAAAAGGGCATTTTGGAAAATAGACCCAACCACATTTAGAGAATTCCATCTTCTTTGTGTTCCTTGAAGTTGAATTAAATGACACTAATGTGGTTTAAAAGTTCCTGAGAAATACAGTTAACGCCATTAAAACTCAATAGTTTGCAATATTGACTTCACAACTGAAATGGAATTGGTTTTCTTGGAACTAATGGGAATTCCTGCATTTCTAATGGGAGACATTTAGCAGAGACATATGGTTTTTAGAGGTTCTCCCTCATTCGTAAATATTGTAAGGTATTTATTCCATGGGTGCAATGCAGCTTTCACCATAGTACAGCTGGTTTCCCTGGTATTTGTCCAGCAATGCTTCTCATGGCCCCATTTGTGATTTTGCTGAGCTGTCTCTCCCCCTGCTGCTTAAAAGCTCTAGGAGGTTTAACAATAGATAACAACTCATGTAGCATTAGCATGGTTAAATGCTCAAGCAAAAGATTACCAAAGTTAAAATTACCAGCTACCTAAACTCAGAAGGGACAATTCCAATCTTTTTAGCTCATCAGACTGACTTTTCTAAGTATTCATTTTGTCTGAGTTTTACCCTAGGGCTTGCCTTTGTCTTAGCAGCATTCAGTTTTTCCTAACTGCCCTGCCATAAAACATAACTTGTTTCTCAGTTCCAACCATATTCCACTCCCTCACCCTAGTAGTAGTCAAATTTTACAGGACTGCTCAAAGGTCTCAAATGAGACCAAAGTACCTGGTCCTGGTGACTCCTCACACCTCCTTGTGCTGTCACAGTGCTGGTCTGATTTCCCACTTTATCACCTAAAACAGTGTCCCCAACGCATGATGCAGCAGGATGCAGTAATAATCTCCATAGCTGGATGTCTCTCTAGCTGGGACATACAGGGACAGAGGATCTTCAGCTGGGTCGCTTCTGCTCCTGCAGACATGCACATTGTTGAATAATTGCTGTATCTATACATCTATACAGAACACTGCACACATAGTGGTGGCATCCATCACACCTGGTATAAACCAGTGCATACACACCCACATCCAGCTGGCTACACGTACACAGGAGGCCACAAAGATGCCCAGAGGGCTGGAGCACCTCTCTTTCGGAGACAGGCTGAGAGAGCTGGGCTTGCTCAGCCTGGAGAAGACAAGGCTCCAGGGATACCTTAGAGCAGCTTCCAGTACATAAAGGCACCATCAAGAAAGCTGGAGAGGGGCTTTTGACAAGGGCATGTAGGGATAGGCCAAGAGGGAATGGCTTTAAACTGATGGAGGGGAGTGAAACACTGGCACAGGTTGCCCAGAGAAGCTGTGGTTGCCCCATCCCTGGCAGTGTTCAAGGCCAGGTTGGACAGGGCTTGGAGCAACCTGGTCTAGTGGAAGGTGTCTCTGCCCATGGCAGGGGCATTGGAACTAGATGATCTTTAAGGTCCCTTCCAACCCAAACCATTCTGTCACATGATATGATTCCATGATAAAAATGTAGTAGCGACCTTAAATCAGAAGCCTAATTTTGCATTCTATCATGTCACTCTTTCACTGAACATTAAGCGGCAAGGTGTTAGACAAATTTCACCCTCTCAAAATCTCACTTAAAAAGTTTTCATATATAATTACAAAACAAAGTTATTTTCAAAATATATCACATATGTACAATGTATGTAAACTATTTCACTCCTCTGCATTGAATTTTTTGGTGATTGATACAAACTCAACAGGATGTCCCTTTCAGAAAAATGCAAATGCTACAGCCCTTTTGGTGGCTCTGAATTTTGCTTGGAGATCAAACTGAGTGTTAGGCAACATGAAGTTAGGGTTGAACAAAAAGACAGACTCTCTGTTATTTTCCCAATAACAGGTTTTTGATGAGGCTTTTCTGATTGTTAGGAACTCAGATAACACAGTGATGCATTCCAAGCAAGTGAGATAAATTAAATTAAAATTTTAGGTGAAGTTAAGCTATTTAAAATTAAAACACAAAAAAATGACATGTGGTATAGTTTTCTAAACCTTGTCCATTTGTCTACACTGCTTAATCTTGACCACATCTAAAACCACAGGTGTTGGCTAGGTTGTCAGATGAATGTACTTGCTAAGAAAGGACATGTGTTTGTAGATTTTGACAGATTTATGCCTAAGCTCTGCATAAATCCTTGGAGGAACCTGAAAAATTATCTGCTATCCAGTGCATAACTAACCGTACTGGGTTGCATAATAGTAATGGGTCTGCCATCCACTTTCTGTGTGAAAGTCTAGCGCCTGGAATAACCATATGAGGAGAGGATTCTCAATTTTTAAACTTTCCATCACTCTTAAAGCTTTTTGGAAATTGCTTTCAATAGTATATTCCTACAATATAAACTTCCAAAACCAATTCCAGCTCAAACCTATTTTGCCAGCTGAACTTCTAAAATCCCACTATATCATAAAGTATTATCCAAAACAGCATGAACAACTTATTGCATCTTTAGGCAAGTTGCACAGTCTCTGAGCTACCTTGACCACTCTTCTGATGCTGTGAAACCTATAGTAAGTTTGTACCTATACATAAGTCACTAGAATTTGGCCGCTTAAGTACAGCATCTTAAATATACAATTTTAAATATTCTGTGGTACACTAGATGTCTCCTCACAAGTACAGAATGAAACAGATATCCAATACTTTTTCTGCCAACACCATGGGAGTTGCCTGGCATAGGTTCCTGGCGTTCTTGGACACCTGCCTTTAAGAATTTGAACCTCATCCGAGTTGTGGTCTCTTCTAATCTGTCAGTATCAGATGAGGTGCTGTGAAATCTTTCAGACCCTCAGGCTGTCCCTAAAGAACTAAAGAAATTTGTCATTCATTGAATTAGTATCAAAATCTTCATCATAAAGTATTTAAAAATGTTGACTGCACTTCTGAGTAGGGAGCATGTCGCACTTGTTCAAAGAGACAGGGAAGCAGGAAGGAACAATCGTGTCTCCTTCCTGCTCATCTACTTCAATTCAAATTGTTGCTCCTCTATAACTTGAAACTCTCCTGAAACACAGAGTGGAAGTGAAGGGGATGATACTATATTAGCATCCTTTTGAAAACTGAAATGTTTCAAAAAGTATTTGGCATTTTTTTCCCACAGTTGGAATAATGCACTTGTAAAGATTTTCTTCCTATCAAACTCAAAATCAGAAAAATTCCTGTGGGATCTGCTGCTTTTTTTACATAAAAGTAGAACTGCAGCACTTGATATATAGATAGAATTCGTTATTGTAAGTGCAGACACAATACAGTAATATATATATATACAGATTTGCTAAGAGATATCTATATGCATGTTTGACAATCCATTAATAAATGTATTTATGACTCATATGTATGTATTTCATATTTAGATACATCTCTATGGATTAAAGACAATGGACTAGACTCAGGAGCTTACAGGAACACATACATATAAAATTCTTCCATGAATGACATCAAATAAGAAAATTAAAATAAATTTACCTCGCATTTAATATTTTCCATTTTTCTCTGAAAAACTTCCAAGCAAGATCCCTTCCATGTGGATTTCGGGCTACATGGATTATTACATCAATTGCATCCTGATCCAGGACAACTTCTGAGTTGAGAGACAAATTCAAAAGCCTAGTGGGAGAAACAAGGAAAAAAAATCCTGTTTAATTTCACCAACACATAGTCTAAAACCAGCACATCAGAAAACTCTCAAAAACCCCCCATAAAATCACTACTAAATGCCTTCTTTAAGTATCCAAGTGAGCTCAGTGGTTTATTTCTATGATTCCAAAGACCAGACACATTTACAAATCAGAAAAATATTGTTGTAAAAGGATTTCGGAAAAAGCTGAGTGGAATTTTATATGTGTATTTTTATGAAACTGGTAAGATCAGACTGGTCAAAACATTCAAATAAAGGATATGCTAACCAAAAAGACAAAACAAAACAAAACAGCAATTATAATAGGATTTCAAGTATATTCAATTAACACAGGAATATCTGGAAGTAAAAAAACATAATATGTGTCAATTTTCGTATGCGTTAATGCACAAACAAGGCAGTTTAAACAGGCAATAACCCTGTGCTTGAAAAGTAAAGTTCTTTTATTTAGACCAAAGCTCAAGTGATGATCCATAAATGTTGAAGTGATTATCGGTAATAGGTGCAAATATACATAATATTCGTACCTATTCAGCAAGTTCCTGTCATCGCTGCATGTTAAGGCTTCTAATAATATTTTCTTCTCAGACACTGCTGTAGTAGAATGAAATTTCATCCAGATGAACTCCCATACATCTTCATCCATCAGTGAAACTCCTGTACAGTAGACAATGTCTCTCACATTGAGTGGGATTCTAAAAAAAACCCCAAAAACAGTAATAGCATTGTGGTGATAAACAGCTTCTAGATATTAAAACCACAGAATCTTAGAATGGTTTGGGTTGAAGAGGATCATAAGACCATCTAGTTCCGACCCCCCTGCCATGAGTAGGGACACCTCCCAACAGACCAGGTTGCCCAAGGCTCCATCCAAACTGACCTTGAACACTTCCAGGGATGAGCAGCCACAATTTTCTGGGCAACCTGTTCCAGTGCCTCACCACCCTTACTGAAAAGAATTTCTCCCTTAAATCTAACCTAAATCTCCCCTTAAAATCTCTCTCCCTAAATCTCTCTATCTAAGGAGGATCACCACATTCATGAGATGCCAATGTTAGAGTGCAACAGCAATCTTCTTCTCTTTTGAAAATTACATTTACATTTCTGCTGCCATCAGAATCTCCCAGGCCATCCTGATGGACTTTCTAATGGGTAACACATGCTTGCCATTCTTTTTATAACACTGTCAAATTGTCAAGAGACTATAAATTATAGTCATCTGGTTCATCAGCACATAACATGCCACATAACCTGCAGGACAGGTAACATAAGCTCTCCAAATTAGCATGGGATCTTATCACTTTTCTCCTGGGCTCCAAGCCAAATCTCCTCTTCTTGTCCCTAGTACTGAGTTTTTAGAACAGGAGCTGATCAGACAGAAACTCCTCCTTGCTTGCGCTGTAGAGTGCTCCATCTCCATATAGTAAAATACAAGTAAGAAAGTATGTGCTGAGAAAATGCTACTTTAAAATGGTGTTTTCAGGAGTGAAGAAAAGAGGAGGATCTGTTAATTTTTTCAGCACTTTAATACCAGTACAAAACCAGCTATGCCATAGGATGGTTGTGAACTGTGATTAGTGGTCAACCAATATAAACACAGACTACAATTAAATGAAAGCTTCTTGGAACCAAATTCTGACCTAGTATAAGATGTGCATATGTACCATTTTCTCCTAAAATCAGAGTGAGAACATGCCCATCCTGAGCCATGCTAACCAATCAGCATTGCTACAACTATGACCACACAGCTCAAGCAATTCCTACATGTCACTGACATACAGGTAGGACCTCCAATCTAAGCACAGTTCCTCCCCCTTGATGCTTCCTCTTACCTTCTTAGGGTTTTTTTCCCCTCAATGTTTAAATGACCTAAAATGCTTGGCACTGCAAAAATTAGTAATTCTCCTCAGATTTACTCAGGATCAAAATGTTTTGGCTTATGAATGGTCTGTGCAACTGTTTCTGTGGTCCCTATAGAACTGCTATGCCAAGAGCAAGGAAACCACAAAATCTGTAAAGCTGACCAGATTCATCAAAAGAAATAGTGTTTAAACATACACTGGCACTGAAGGAAAGCAGTTATCACTTTCACCAGCCTTCCCATACTACTGAGATTTGATTCTCCAAAACGGGGTTAACATTAGTAAAATGTGAGTTTAGGTGACATTTACAGAATTATTCATGTGTGCTAGGTGCTGAATTTCCATTTCACTGTAATGAAATTTGTACTTCTTACTTGAAAGCTTACCATTAAGCTCTTGTTGCAATATTTCAAATATTAATGAATATCAACAGTTTACTTTTCCCCCATTTAACCTTTCTTTCAAAAAGTGCATGCAAAGGAAACTGCATATAATTGAGTCTGTTACAGAAAATTAAGACTACATATTTAAACACAAGAAATTAAGACATACTAAAATTAATGGAGCAGATATTTAGCTGCTGCCTTTGTGTTATCTTATATTAACTCAGAATGAGGCTTAAAGTTTTTTAAAAACTTCAACTCTCTCAAAACTTCAGTCATTAATTACAATTACATAAATATGCAGTGTATATACACGTACATTGCATAGAAGCTGAAAGTGATATTCATTATCATAGTGTCTTGATTTTCTGATACACTGGTTTATTTGTCCTTAAAGCACAACTTGCTTACCAGCTTATGTCCTTTCTTTGCTTTTAATTTGGGATATAATACACTGACAGCAGCCATAAGAACATAAGCTAAATCAAAAGGACTAAGGGATGCTATCCTGACAGTAGGACCAAACAACCCATTGCCCCAAATGTGTCTTACAATACATACAATATCTGAATATGAAGGACAACTGAACCCAGTCAAGCTTTATTTCAATGAAGGAAGGACTTTGTATCTTGACACCGAAACACTAAATCAGTTTTTTACAAGCACACATAGCTCCTCCTGAGTTTTGCTGGCAGAAATATTATCTTTGGTTTACTACAAGAGAGGTGATCCAGCCAATAGATACTCTAAGGAACTATAAGGCACCTGGAAAAGGTAATTATTTTTTTGGTCGATTGTCCCATTAATTCAGACGGAAGGACTGCCACTCTGTGTTTGGCTAGTAGAGTCAGCAGCAGAGGTACCTAGAAGAGGATGTCTAACCCCAGAAAGGTCATCATTCCTCGCTTGTGAGGTTTACGTTCTTGGAAATTTACAGTAAAACATCTCAATTCAACAGGCTTTCCCAGCCCATTCTCACCTTTTTATGTTCTAAGTGCAAACACTAGCGATTTTAGCAGGAGTGCAGTCACTAAGCACAGAATCATTTGAATGCTCTGGGAAGGAAGGAGGAGTTAAGACATACGATAGCACTGATTCCATGCCCATAGGTAATAATATACTTGCAGTGTCAACAACAGAGCTACTCAATATCATTCAACCAATGGCTCCAGGGAAGGTTTTAGGTCTCTATCTATCAGCTAAGTCATTAGGACAATGTGAAAAAAATTATCTCCTACAAACTAAGACATCAAAACAAACACTGATTTTAAAAGACTTATCTTCAGAAACTACAAAATTTACAGCTGTGAAAAGCTACAAATTACTCCTGTGAGAGGCTTATAATCAGGACTGTGAAGAGGGGGGTTCTTCTTGTGGAAATGAAAATTGTTTATGAAAATGAGAATATCTCAAAAGTAATTTCTTTTTTAACTACTGCCTCAACAGAGAGCTCTCTAATTGAATTTTCTCCGTTTGTGGGGATTTTTGCTTTCCCTTTTCTCCAATCATTATGGGCCGGTATTTCACCATTATCTGAACATGTGAAATCTCCCCAGTCTACAGATTTTTTAATTTTATAGCTTCATGGAAAATGTTTTTCTAAACCTGCAGTTCCAAAGCGCTACATCAACATGTGGAATGTGTGTCCCCTGTATTAACCAACTCAAGTGGATAAAATTACCACTGTTTTAGTATGGCTTAGGTAGTAATACATAACACCTAGTAACACTGCAGAATGTATCCCCTTGTTATATTAAGCCTCATCTGGGCTTTCAAGGCTGCTCTCATTTTTAAAGAGCTAATATGATTGATGGACACTTCAGAAGAATAAAAATAAAGATTAACTTTTGAAAGCATAACTTTAAATGGCTTTTATTTGAATACTGATCCAATTATTTAACTTTATTTTTCTTGCTTAAGAGATATGATGGTAAGAATGAAATATGTAGCTAGCAGAGCTCACGTTTAAAAATTAAACACTTTGGGAAAAAGTTAAAAATTAAACAGTTAGAAAAAATTAATTGAAATCGTGCTGTGCCTTTACAGAGATTTTTTTTCAAGAGTGAATAATAAAGCTCTACAATAAGCTAAGAATAATCTTCTAAGATATAATTAATTGCTACATACTTGCTCCTATTTAAAGTATGTTCTAACAATTGAAGATACAGTTATAAAATTGGACCATAATTATTTATCTTCTGGGCAAATTGTGTTCTAATTTTTTAAAATGTAATTGCACACAGTTTAGACAGTTCTTTGATTAAGTGACAAATTTCAATACCATTTAGGCTATTATTTGACAAAGAAAATTAATCAGAAATATTATTCTTTATTTTTGCAACTATTTAACATTTAACTTAAGCCTATATTTCTTGATGAGTATATTTATAGTCTTGTTTAATAGGTTACAAGGCTCAGATAACTAGTAACAATGAAGTATTGGTACTTTGTTAGCAAATCTGTAACACAGATTCTGTTATAAGGAACAGCATCACACAAAGTTTATTTTCTTAAGACATCAGTCCCAAAGCTTATACCACCATTTCCTTTTCCAAATTCCAGAAGCCATGCTGCTGGCACCAGTGTGCACACAGAGGAAGGGAGGATTCTCTGCCATAGCGCCCAATCTGAAGACGAAAGGCAGAATTTCCCCTTGAAAAGTGAGGCACAGAGCTGTGATGGGCTTGACATTCAGGAGCCTGTCACACATTGAGTTCAAGGGATGCTGATGGAGGATATGGCTTCTCAGGGTGCCAGGCTAAGCACAGGTCCTGTGTTTCTGAGCTTCAGGTATCGCATGGGTCTGACAGAGGCAGGCAGAGAACACCTCATCCCTCAAGTGATGGCTACTGTAATGATCCTTTCCCTTCCTACAGCAGATATGCCATAAATGCACATGAACTAGCACACTCAAGCTCTTCAACATTGATTTCAACAACTGGGTGGCGAGTTAAGCATTTCTTTGCGGAACTAATCTCTGAGTCATATGCTTTGTTTGCCCTTTCTGCACTGTTTTTGCAACAAAAATATGGTCCTTTCTGGTCAATTGTTTTACAAAGTTGTGGAGAGATCATTCCTGAATGAGAAAATTGGAGATTAATTTATCTGACTTAAGGATTGCAAATTAATTACTGCTAATCCATAATCACTAGATACAGGGTAATTTTATTGTGAGTTTACACAGAAGTCAGCTACCTAAACCTGCTGCCCATAAAGCCCAGTTTCATCTTTCACAAGACAAAATCCTGCCTCTTTTCAGACATACTCCCCAGATGGTCTTTCGGAGCACTAACTCCTTGATTAACTCATGCACTCAACAGTGTTTTCTTCCTTCTTAAACAGTTTATTGACTTGAGTGCAAGATTCTACTCAAATGTTGTAACAACCTATTAATTAGTCAATTCACTTCAGCAACATTGGCTGACATTCGCTGGCAAAGCTCCAGTAACATTTCAAACTGCATGAAAAGCAGTGCCTGATTTTTTTCAGTAATTAAAACTTCTAGGGCTTGAGAACATAGAAGGGATCCATTTTATTGGTTTATATTTATCAGACACTCATGTGTGAAAAAAATGAGAATAACTCATTTTCTCATGTTTGCTGCTAATGATTTCCAAAAATAGCTGGTGGGCATCAAATCCGTGTAAAAAGCTAGTGCCTCTTCCAAGCAACTAAAAAAAAAATAATTAACCTCTTGGCCACATTCCCACAAATACTATGTCAGTGGTTAAACTTAAGAACATGTATAAGTGGTTTCAAGACTGTAGCGCTACTGTGCACATGTAAAACCAAGCAACAAGATTATGTATCTCGAGTCATTAGAGAGAGAAATAAAGGAGGAGGAAAAAGGAAAGAAAAAATGCTTTGTTTGGAAAAAACATTTGATTTTCTATCACCTAAGCCAGACTTCATTGAAATGATCGCAGTTAATGACTGGTTATTTGTTATTTAACACTCCCTCAGATCTATGGATAGTTTAGTTTCTGGATGTGTTACAGTATTCTGTACACTCCTGCAGTGCAATTTGTTTTTCTGGTGGCATTTCCATTGAGTAATTAAAGGTCCATCCAAATAAGCATGCTGCCAATTTAGGCAGGTGGATGGACATGAATCCATTGTTCCTTGCAGAGGAAATACAAATTCGGCACAAACAAGTATGAAGATTTAGTACTCTCAAGATAGGCTTGCTGCTTATCACTGTCTTTGTCCAAATTATGTGATAAAATTCATCTTACTTCATTACTTGCACCTTTCTTAAGACTGATAAAGAATTAACTAGTGTTCCTAACAGTCACAGCAATGTGACAAAGCCTTTGAAATGTCAATCGGAAGTCACTGGAAAAGCCCATAACCACAGTAATGCACTTAAAAAGAGTAAATGAGGTAACCGAGTACTGGAATGCAACAATCCAATATCCTGAACCAAAAGTGGCTCATCTGTAGTGAAAAACAGCACACAAATGTGTTCTGACTTGAAACCACAGACTGAACACGAAAATTCACTGCATATTCCCTTTGGAGAGATCTCTGGTCCAACCTCAGCACTCCAAGACTTCTCAGAACAATCTGGATGATTAGAGACCAGAACATATTCAAAATATCTGGATTTGCGCTAAGGATCATCTGGCAGTCTGTACTCCTCCTCATTTACAGACAGACAAACGGAAACTTCATTAACTCATGGGCCACAGGATGGATGCTGACTCCAGTCTAATTCAGTGCAGCAGGTTGCATCACACTGCAAATATTATCTACTCATCTTAGCACTGCTTTCCTTAAAAAAAGAGAAATAAGAGTAAAATAGAAACCCCATGTTTTCCTATCTCTTGTGTTAGAAAATGTAGACTGAATGTAGACTTACAATTGTAAAAAAAAAAAGGAAAAAAGAAAAAAGATTAGAAGTATTGAACATTAGCTCTACTTATCAAATAGCATAGTGAGCTTAGCTCTGTTGATCAAAGATTAGCAGATGCTACCAACCATAAGGTCAGCATAACAACTGCGAGGACAAGAGACACCAAATTTGCAGACAGCAGAATGCAACCCTCACTTTACACATTTGATGTAGTAGAATATTGGATTTTTATTTTTTCAATTGATGATATCTGCAAGGCAGTATTCCAAGTAAACAAAACTTATCAGAGCGGTTGTGAAAGAAGAATAACAGTAAAAATAGTAAAAACTGCATCAAACTAAAAATCACCCCAAAGTGACATGAAGCCCAGATCAATTAAATGCATTTACTGTGCATTTCTCTTCTAAGTAGCAAGTGATGTGGCAAGAGGTAACAGCCTCAAGCTGTGCCAGGGGAGGTTTAGATTGGGTATTAGGAAAAATTTCTTCACCAAAAGGATAGTTAGGCATCAGGAGAAGCTTCCCTGAGAAGTGGTGGAATCACCATCCCTGGAAGTGCTCAAAAACCATGTAGATGAGGCCCTCTAACTTAGTAAACTTAGAGGTTTAGTGGTGGACTTAGCAGTCTTGGGGTAATGATTGGACTTGATGATTTTAAAGGTCTTTTCCAAATCAAGCTGATTCTATGATTCTAAGTTTTCAAGGGGTATTTAGGCAATTATTTAATTACTTTGTTACCATTTGAAAGCAACCAATGAATAGTAATGGCTACATTTTGAAAGAAGAAAAAAATAAGATAAAACTGATGTGGCTATGGGACTTCCAAAGGATCCAGTAACATCTTGAAACATCACCACATAAATGCATCTGATGCAATACTATCATCTCCCACTGCTCACTGCTGCAAAAGAATAGCATCAGCACAGCACTCCTTTTTCTGCTGAAGGCAAAATCAGCTGTCTCAGATCAAAGCAGCTCTCTCACATGTTCTCGTGTTCACACCATCCTCTCTAACTTTGCCTCAAGCAAGCATATATCCACAGTCCACTTTGCCAGCAGAAATGTGTACGTGGCAACCTGTAGCTGATGGATGGTAACAGTAGCTGGAAGAAAATTATGCCTGCACTCAGAGAGAGCTTTGCAAAGACATGCTTGTGTCTACGGATAAATTATGCTTTGAACCATCACAGTGTGTATTCACATGTTATCCATTGTTATGACATCTCCTGTCAGGAGTTTTCAGATTGCAACTCTCCACATATTCTTTCTTAACCTCAGAAATAAATACTTACTCAGTCTATCCAAGGCAGAAAGTATGAAAATGCTAATCCTCTCAGAAACATGTTTTTCTTTCAGAATAGATATGCATTGAAGGTTAAAGGGGTTAACAAGGCTGATTCTCAAGCTCAGGCAGGCATTGTATGATAATTTTGTTAATTTTTTAGTCTGAACCAAAATGCTGTTATATCTAAGGAGTGTGAATAATGTATTTCTTCACACATGAAAGAGCTTCACAGGGATGAGCTCAGTTAAATGAAGGTAGAAGCAAACATCTTAATTTTCAGCCAACAGTAGCTTGTCTTGTACAGCATTCTGCTGTTGACTGAATCCCAGTAACCTTACGTTCTCTAACTACATGGGAAATTTCAACACGCTTATATGTTTTCTACTAGGTGTGCATTCTTCTGAACACCATCATGGAAGTTTCAAGGGTTTCCATTGCTCCAATACAGGAATAGCACACATCTCAACAGAGTAAAAATGTTCACATTCGTATCAACTATCAAGTCATAAGTGAATGCAGATTTCCAAGCAAAATGTTCTAGAGCCATCAACCATTTTAAAAGAACAAAATTACTTAAATTCAGTTATTAAAAAGACACTAAAATATGCCTTGAAGTCTAATCTCATGTTTTCAGTTGAAAGAAGTAATCACTTCCTTTTTAACAACTGAAAGGATTAAAATATGATGTCAATACCCAGACCAGTCCAACCAGATGTCTGCTTTATAGCCTCTTCTACACGTGCTATGTTTGGTTTGCTCCTTGTAAAGCCAAACATCTAGAGTTTTTTAGCTACAACTTTTCAGAATCATGTTGCCTGTTTTAGCATTATGTTTTGCCCCGCAAAAGTGGTAGCGAGCAGTACCACCTAAAGCCCTTTGCATACAAAAACTAATCATGATATTTCAGGCACTCAAGCCTCCCTCCCTCAGATGAGTGCTCTCATCTTTGGGCTGGAGAACTGTATTATTTCTCCTGCTAATGAAGGAAATTCCAGTGGCTGAGCTTCAACTAGAGGAGGAAAGTATGTTGCAGTGTCTTAATACTGTCCTGAACACCTCACAGATTAGTCATCAGGGTGGTATTCTGCATGTGGCAGATGCAGGGCTGAGGTACTAAACTGAAGTTCTACCACAACCTTAGAATTACTGTGTAAGAGGGTTGAGGAACAGCTTCTCTGCCAGCTGTGTTTGAAAAGAAAAGGAGCAGACCTTTTCCTGCTTTAGTGACACTTTTGAGAGGCATCTAACTATGATCACCATTTACATATTTATTTGATATAGGTCTCTTTCTGCCTGTAGTGCTGGACACTAAGAGGGCTCACTCTCGCTTCACACAGTTTCTTGTTAACAGGCACTTTACTCAGCGTAGCAGTTACCACCAACTTCATGAAGAAGTTCCCAAATCCCCTTGTGAGAAGCGTAACTCCAAGCATTTGATTCTGCCCTGTGAGCCAGGCATCTAAAAAATGAAGCACTGCAACACCAAAGTCACTTGAGAAATTAACACTTTCAAGCCTCTCAGATGACCTGTATTTCATGTGTGAAGGCTAACGCTGCACATCACATGTATAGGGTTTTTTTTTAATAATTCCATAAGAAAATCTGCAGTCCTATATTTTAAAATCTAATGGCTTTTTACAAATACTGCTGGAAACACAAAAAGGACCTCTGGCTTTGTGCTACAAATGACCATTATCTTACCAGAATGGTGGCAAATTATTTGCACAGTAAAGAACATGCAATTACAAAGTACAAACAGTAACTGATTATTATGATTATTTCAATCCCCTACAGTGAAAAGTAGATAGTAATTAATTTCTGGACCTACCAGATTAAATATAATTACTATAAAGCACAGCAACTGTAGGCATATGCTGGTAAACTAGAGTTAGATATCACTGTATTTGTTTATTACCCAACACTTTATCCGTAATTAAATGCTGCAAGTAAAATAGGAAGAACATTTCAAAATAACTTCTAAAAAGCCATAGATTAAAAATGTGGCTAAAAAGTTATGAATTTTAGCACTCCTACAGTATTATTACTTGCACATTCTCTGTAATGCTTATTCAAACTTTAACTGCAGTAACTGCCAGGGAATCAAAACATCCTTTACATGATTTATTGTCTGTGCATTTATGTGATATTTAATGCCACATATTATTTTAATACTACCCTAAATTTGTATTGATTAGAATCTTGGGACAGAAGCCTAATTCCATAGCCTCTACTGCTTTGAGGAAATTGTGTTCCTCCTACCATGCGCTGCTTGTGAATTAACTCATTATACGAAACACACATCTTCCAGAGTAAGGTTTTTGGGAGGGGATGGGTGGAAAGGTTGAAAATTAACCTTTATTTTTACTCTTGTAGTCAAACTCAAATTATACTTGTATATAAAAAATATCTCTGAGCTTTCTGGAGCTCTGTTTTCTTGCTCTGCTATGGAAACCACCAAGACTAGGCTTTCTGCAAAGCATGAGACAATGTGTTCTGTTTCAGAAGAGGAAAAGACATCTACAAGGACTTTTAGAGCAGTTTTCAGCAGATACAACCTTACTCATTGCTGATAAGGAGTGGAAGAGGCAAGGATACATATAGTTTCTGTACCTGTCACCAGCTTTCCTCACCAGTTGTCAGAGAAGTCTGGAAAAAGATGGGCAGCATGAGTTTCCTTTTCTTTGTAAAAAAACAAGCTTTGAGGGATTCCTACAGATTCTGAGGTGGCTGTTTGCAGCAAATTCACAAATAGCTGCTAAAGGCATCAAACTGAGCAAAACACTTGGCTGATGAGAAAGAATACAAAATGGCACCTGTTGGATGTGCTCTCTGCATGTATCTTGCACTTATCTGCTTGCCTTTTGCACTTAAGCTAGCTATTGTCTCCGAAGTGCTAAAAGAGGCAGAAGCATGACTCAAACACCTTGTTAATTAAATTCTAATTGTAGAATCACCATAATTTTCCTGGTGGAAAAGCAGGTAAACCAGCCCCTGCTTTACTTTCAGGTTTCGGTCTGAACTGGTTTAAGCTGAGCAAAGGTGATACGGGGCACCTCTGATGCAGCAGGGATCTGAACATTCTTGAGAGAATATTGACAAACCCCTACAAATGTTGTTACTGCAAAAAATAAGCTGATTTTATGTCTACCAAGCTGCTACTACAAGTAGCCTTTGCAATATCATTTCAATTTAAGTAGATAGAAAATGAGTCAGCTCATATGTTAGTTATATTCAGTTTGTCAGACTGCTCTGAGAATAGCAACTGGTAAATTCTGGGGTGGGCAGTTGAATAAATACTATAATCTTAATAAATAAATAAAAACACATCTTTGCCTTCTTTGTAAGTTGTACCCCTATTTATCGGCTGCCTGTCAGTCTGTATTCTATAATTACACTATTTATTGCAGCTATTTTTCAAAACTGTACAGTTCCTTTGGTGAAATGTACTGCTTTAACTTTGTACCTATTCTCTTCCTCTGCCCTGCTGTGATGCTTTTATCATAATATTCGTCATATGCTGGCAACCACAATCTTGTGCTCCCCAGAATAGCCCCGTAGAAAGGCTAAGATGAATCTTCAGATGGCTCCTTAAATTTATTCCTTTCCTCTCTTGTTATTGTTAGTAAAGCAATAAGCTTTTTCTTTTTTTTTTTTCCTGTGATGCTTCCTTCTTCAATCCTGTTTGCAAGGATGAAGACACAGAGTAGGAGAAAGCTTTGCAGGGTGGATGCTTTTTAACACTGAATAATCTACTGCTGTGCATGCTAATAGATGGTGCTAGGTTTGATTAACTGATTTTGCAAATGAATATCTAAGTAAATTACTTTTGCAGATTGTTTCCAATGATTCTTCCTCTTTTATCTCCTCATTGAATAGTTTCATAGTGATTGTTGCTGCTGATGATAAGAGTTCATATAAAACCCTGGGGTATATATTTCATACTAAATACATCTGGTATCATCTTACACAAGAAAACCTTCCTGCTCACACACATCCTATTTAAAGGTGCATATTCATAGTTTCTGGATGTTTTTTTTCAGAAGTTTCAAATTCATATAGAAATGCAACTTCCATTCATGGCAAGTTCATCGCTGGTTTTAAAAGACACTCAGGTACTTATATAACAGAGTATGCCTGTAAAGGATTTTCAAAGATTCCAAAGACAGACAGACACATTTTAATTGCAAACAAACACCTGATTGGCCTAACATGTCTTTGAAAAATCCTACATGTCTTTAGAGCTAATACAAGATTTGGACTAAAAATGTAAGACTTTTCCTCTTCTCTTTTTCTTCTTTACATCAAAGTAAAATATTTTCCTTCAAACCACACTATCATGTCATGCACTTATGCAAATACTTCTACACCCACATTCCACATATCAGAAAATCCATCATTCTTTCTCAAGAAGTCATAACCAATAGGGCTTAACCTATACCCTGCGCTTATTGTCCATAGATCACTACATACCTAAATATTTGTATTTTCAGTAATTTAACATTTCTTAGATGCTTGCCTTTAAAATATAAGCTTCATACACCATCCATGGCCCACGTCCCCTTGCCTCAGCTGAATAAACCTGTGCCTGAACAGCCAAACTTAGATATTTGCTGTCAAACCACTACAGTGCTGCTAATGCTCAACACATCAGTTGTCATATTATCCTGTCTCTGAAAACTTACATTAGCTTTTCCATGTATTTCTGAATCACGTTGATTTCCAAGTCTTCACCCTTAACTACTTCATAACGTTTCCCTCAAATACATCATTTTGTCTCCTTTTTTTCTTCTCAATTGTTCTTCCTCTAACTTCTCTCAGTTCCTTTATCACTTAGCACCTTCTGCTCTCTTGCCCTGACACAGGCTCCATGGTTGTCTGACAATACGCTGTTCACTCATTTTATTTCTTTTAAACCCCTCCTTAAAACCCACCTTCTTGCCTTCTGGCATATAATCATCTGACAGCAATTTATCAGGAGTGGGCAGAGGCTACATGGGTGCCCCTTCCACCCACTCACATATGCAGATTCAAATAATTCATTCTGAAGCCCCACAGACATTTTTAAATAGCAGCCAGCGACCTCTGCTTCCTTCCATACCACTCTGCAGAACAGGGCACTGCAGATGGGAGCAGGCAGGTAATGAAGCACACCAGCTGTATTGCCTCTGAGTAGGAGAAACAGGACATACACATTTCAGTTCCACTTACCGGTTCCTATTGCTAGAAATCCAATCCGAGATTAAAGTTGCAGCCTGCTGGTGACAGTGCTTGTTACCGAAGCTACAGGCCAACATGATGACTTCCCGACGCAATTCTCTGTCCAAATTAAAGAAAGCCACAAGGCTGCATTAGTGAATGTGTTTGTTTACAAAAACCAATTTTTGTAACAGTGGCAGCAACTGATAGCTGGGCAACATATCAGAGATAATCCAGCTACACAAATTTTAGTGTCAATTTAATACCTACAGCTGCTGCAACAACTAAAGAAATGTTGTGAACCAAAACCAATCCCCATTTACACTTATGCATTCTTTCTGACCTCTATGGTCACAAATCCAAGTTCTTAAACATCCATTTCAGTCAGATATTAAGCTAAGGCTTAGGAAATCATGTTCTCCAAACTCAGGAAAGAGGAATTCATCTCATAGCGTCTTGCTGCTCTCTCTCTAACCCAGAAAGGAAAAACAGAAGGACAATGGAGCTAGGAAAGTATGACATGCTGAAGATGACACCAAAATTTAAGAAAGCACATTATTACAACTACATCCCACAAAAACAATAAAGAAAGAAATATAACAGTACTCATGTTGGTATGATGCTTGAACAAGCGATTTGTTTAAATTATTCATTGGCCATCCAAGCTTGAGATACATTGATGCAACTTGTCTTAATATATACTCCTGAGGGAAGAAAGAAAAATATATTTAATGATAATTTTATTCTTTATTTGAAATTGAAATGCTACTGACTATTGAGGTTTTGGTTGGTTTTCTTCTTTTGTCAATCTCAATGTCTGATTTTCCAAAGATTTTCATTTGCATTTAGCAAAGCAACATGTCTGTCTATAATCCTTTCACTGCTATAGTGAGAAGTGATCTGTAGAACAGCTATTTGATTAGATGCCTAGTATAAGACAATTTATTGTTACAAACCCCATCAATTTAAAAGTTTATTACATGCTATTTTGAACTCACAATACACAACTGAAAATTTGCAAGAGTGCCAATAGCTTAATTTCTACTCTATAGCCAATCTCAACTACAATGTGCATGTACACTTTTTAAAGAATATTGGTTTAATAGCCATAGCAAAAACATTACAGAAGTACATTCAATTAGCTTCAGAATACAGAACAATGTGGCTGCAAAGAAGCTTTGTACATTTAATGACACTATGCTTTAAGTTAAGGTTTTTGATGTGCTTAAAAAACAAAAAAAAAGCCTAAGATTTATTTTAGTTACTTTTACTTTTTACAGAGGAGACGTATTTACATATTCAGAGAAGTTGTGAAGGAAGAAAGTCATTGTATTCAGGGTAATCTTTTGCCAATTGGAAAAAGATATCTGAGATATGAAGACCCACACAGGACAGCATATATTTTATTACTGTGGATGCATGTGAATGTGTGTATGATGTCAACACAAAAGTAAATTCAAAGTGCAGCTTTCTCTAGCAGATATGTTATTCTGTGACTAAAAAGACTTTTTATTTCCTCTGCTATCACCTTTGCTTGCAAAGCTCTCATCGGTAGTGATAAAACACAACACAGCCATGAATTTTACTGGTTTTATTTATTAAAACTGTGTTTTCTTTAGACAGCCGTGTTTAAAAGTGATACAGCAATGGCAGGCTCATAAGAATTTTTCTGTGCAGCTAACAACAGACTAAACACGCAAATTATTTCAACATTATTTTATATTATGGCTCTGGTTTGCATGTAGGCCTACACTGTAGGTTCATAAAGAATTTCAATGTGTCTTTATTAATCTGTAGTATTTGTTCTACAAAAATAATTTTCCATGTCAGCAGGTAGCTCAATGTATGTGTGTGTATATATATATACTTGTATGTGCTTCTATATGTATATACATATATGCAGCCACCTCTAGCTTCCTGTTGTCTGAGTATGTGTGTCTGTGGGCACACAGACTCACAGGCAAACCCATGTTTAAGTAAAAAGCACCTAGAAGCATTTCAGGCTTCAGAGAGTTTCTCCATTTGAAGGCTTTACAAAATTACATAAAATTACAGTACGTTGGCCTTTGAAAATACATAGCCTACATAAAATTCATAATGAATTAAAAGCCCAAGAGTTCATAAGTGTCACTGGCTACAATCAAGTCCTGTGAACTTCATAAAACATGCTTCAGTGTAGTTTCAGGTAAAATGTTAAAATGTTTGTCATGTCTATCTTAATTATGTACTGCTAGCTGTTACTGGTCCCTTCGGACCCAATTATGAATGGGCTTTTTATTCAATGGAGATCTAATCCTTGTTAATTAAGGTAACTGCATTGAATTCACCACGGCTTTTTGGATGAAATAATGACTACAAATCTTCACTTCAGTTGCATGTATCCTGTTGAGTTGTGTTTGCATTTGATTTCCTTGCTGAGCTTGGGCATCAACCTAAATATCGCTGTGGGGCTCCTCAAAAGAGAAAATCTGGAAACAGATTACTTTGGCTCTTTTAAGTGAAATACTTTTCTTGACATAATATTTTATAGGATAGATAATCACCTTTCCTTCTGCTAATCATATATGCCTCAAACAACAGTTATCACTATTCAAATGCAAATGAACCAAAGCTTGACAATTGCTATGTTTAAATAAAGAATAATTAAGAAGAAAGCTAATATCCCTAGGTCATTTACAATATATGACTGGGAATAGCTTAACTCCTGGCAATAAAAGGAGGTGGAGTAAGAGAAAGAAAAAGGATAGAAGGAAGGAAGGAAGGACAGATGGAAGGAATGAAGGACGGAAGGAAGGAAGGATGGATGGAAGGACAGATGGAAGAAAGGAAGGAAGGACAGAAGGGAGGAACAAGTACGTAACAACAGATGGAAAGAAGGAAGGAAGGATGGAAGGAAGGAAGGAAAGAAGGACAGACAGAAGGACGGATGGAAGGAAGGTTGTATCTCTTACATTGAAGATGTTGTAGTTTTCTGCTCGGTCCAGCAATTTATCTAGAGGATAAAGAGCTCGGCTGGCAGCATGCCAAGGCAGAAAATCCTTCTCCTCTGAAAGGTATCTGATAATCTCCAAAGGGATATTCTGAGGCAAATAACCAGCTCTGCACAATCAAAGATATTAGTGTTAAATTGATTTTGCAGAAGATACTCAATGAGGCAAAAATTACTTTTTTTTTTTTTCAAAAGAAATGCAAAGGCAGAAATACATGATAAACTTATTACACTAAAATGACATAAAAGACAACCTTACAAAAACCAGCAATTCACAGTCACACCCAACACATGTGCAAGCATACTTATGGATGAAGGAAGGCATGAACACACATGAAAGAAAAGTGGACAAGCTATCGCTACTTTATGGAATCCTGTGGCTATGAAAGACGTGAACAATGAAGTAACTGACTTTATGCAAAAAGCAAAAGAAAGATGTTTGCTGATTTGTAAGGTACAAAGGTATCTGCATAATATCAACAACCAAAGGCATTTTGCTTCAGAGAGCATTTCTACCGGCCATGGGCAATTGGGAAGAACTAGTGACAAGGAAGCATCTTCAGTTTCAGTTATCCTCCCCTCTTTTTTCTCTCCTTTGGAGCTACCTTAAGCCACTTTGAAATGACTTGTCCAGTGACATCACTTTGACTAAGGATGTTCCAGCACTTTCCACATTAACTATGTTTTTTTAGGTGTTTATAAATCAATCAGAATTTTGTCCCATTTTTTATAGTCATAAAAGACCAAAGAGAAGGTTACTTCATTTTACAGGGCTTTCTTATTTCTGAAGCAGCAGAGTACCATTAGGATGAGTTCTAGGTCTTAATATTTTGTAAAGATGGGTAACCATAATTACGGAGCTAGAAGCAAGCAGGATTGACTGCAGTTAACAATCTTGGAGATAACGTTAGCAAAGAGGTAAACTAGCTTGAAGTTGCATATGTGTAATTAGTTCCTAATGGGATTTGTGATTATTGTTACTGATAATTTGATTGACATGAGAAAGCGTAGAGTATGGAACAAGAGGAATAGCTCTAGGTAACATGCTGCTTAAGGAATAAACAGAAGGATGTTTATTATAGCTGCACTAATGGACATACAGAAATATGCTTCCAAAATTAAATCTGTCTATGCTAAGTGCAAAAAGGAAGTCATCATTGCAAACCAAACAGATTATTTCTTTTTAAGCTTAACTTCCCCATAAAGACATGTAAGAAGTGACGCAGAGAGATCTATCTCTTATTTCTGAGCTCTTGGCTTTCCTAATCATTTTCAAAATCATGATACTTAGCTGATGATACTCATCCTATTCACAACAGGAACTGTTACTCTCATCAGTCACTGCTTCTAACTTCCAAATTTATCAGCCCATTCAATTCTGCCTTGCTCTCCTCCTGTCTCCCACTTTTACTGTTGTTTCCCTAAGGGTCTATTCTTTCTCACAAAAACAGATAGTGAGAAAGTTCAAATCAGTCCCAAGAGCAGGGACAGCGATAAGGAGAGGTCCTTGTGGATGACATTATTACATAAATGGCAACAAGTTCATCAGATCAGGGAAAAGTGGTTACGGGTGCTACCATCAATGATAAACTCTGTCAGCAGATGTTGTTAATATGTTTCAAGTACAGCTGCTAGGCTGGACTTCTGAGGGAACTTGAGCAGAATCATATCTAAAATCCTCTTACAGTGACAGTTAAGATAGGAGCACTTCACCAGAGAAAACAGAAGTGTTTCAGCAACTTTGCCATGGCAGAATGTTCTTTATATTCTACACTATTTTGTTCTATGGATGCCTACAGAAAACCATGATCATCCTATTCTTTCACCCTCAGCCACTAAGCCATGTTTATGAACTTCTTATTCCAAACACACTGCACTCCCAGAGTATTTGCCATTATATTGTTTCTGTCATTCTGTACATTCTGTCAAGATCAGTACATTCACTGGTTTACCTTTTTGTGTAAAATGTGGTATATAACATATATGTCATCAAATATTAAATTTATACTACAGCTTAAAAAGCTGTATTTTCATTCACACAGAAAAAAAAAGGCAAGAGTTTGGTACGGTTGCTGATTTTTGGCATTCATATTTTGGAAAATAAGATATAAGGAGAAGCTCTGACCCTAAACCATAAGAGATAAACCACAAACTAAAATATGGATTTAAAAGTCCTAGAATCCAGATCACAGGTCTAAGACCTGTGTGACTTGTCCTAGGAGTCAGCATGACTATCATGACACCCAGGTTAGCAGAAGACAGAAAATAGCCAAAGCACCATGATTGTGTGGTGAGCTATGCTCTAGTATTCTGCATCTTCACAAAGCACAGTGTTTGGTTTCTTAAGCTTTGTATTTTACTACAATCATATTCTTTTACTTTACATTAAAAGCTTGACCAGCACTAAGAGTAATTTCAAGACTTCTCTTTCCTAGGCAATACTGCATCCAGCAAGATACTGCAACCAGCCTCTTGAACAGTGGCAAACTCTCTCACCAGCCAAGGAGTGCTGGCACACTTCTAGGATTCTCCTTCACCAGGAGAACCTTTCAAAGATGGTTACACAGGATCTGGCCAGAAAATCAAATGAGGAAGGAATGGTCAAAGACTCACAAGTGTCACAGGACTTGTAACAAACACACACCCCCAGCTGGCTGACAACTGCTAAATGAAATCACTTGTGTCATTTATGGAGCAGGAAAGAACCAAGATGAGAAAAGAAGAACACAGAAGGAGGCTGTTCTGAGTATCTCTCTGAGCAATGGCGGAAAACCACAGACCCACAGAAAAAACCACAGACTCACAGAAATGTTCAACAGAACAGAAATGTTTAACAGTTACTACTACAACAATAATAAAAGTCACAGTAGCAACCTTCCCATCAAAGGAAAAAATGTAAAATAATTTCCCTGTCTGGAAATATTTACTCAAAGGCACTACAGAGTATAACATTAGTTAAGTATATACTCTACACATGCAGCTTGATTTATCACTCTCTCTTCCAACAATGTCACTGGAAGGTCAGTGGCAGAAATCCTTTTTTTCTTGTGTCTTTTTAGTCATCAATCATACTTCTATCCTTAAAGTCCAGCAAAATTACTATCAGATATTGCTTGCCAAAGTCCAAATACACAAGAGCCAGGGCTGAGACAAGGTTCTATTCCAGCTTAGCCATCTCAGAGGAAAATTGAAATATTTTCTGTCACTCAGGCAATAACTGATTATGGGCTATACTGAAACCAGATAACAAACATAAACACTGCAGAAATACTGTGATGTCCAGTCTTATGTCTGGTCTGAAAAAGGTTTCTCCAGCTATGTCTTCAGTACCCACCTGAGAATCTCAGCAAGTACAATTGTTGTAGGTTGTAGGTACAACTGAAGTTGTAGGTACAACTGAAAAAATTCTGCAAAGGAGTCTGGGATAGCCTTGGCGAGTATCTTAACAGATAAAATAGTCAAATCAAGTGGTGTCAATTCATAAACAGTGGACAGATGCATATTAATGTTCAGGCTAAGCGATTCTCAAGTGCAGGTTAAGAAGTTTACAAAACTTCACCTATAGCATCTGGATTGAAAATGCTGGAAGCTAACTTAAGAACTCATCTAGTCCCTCTCCTACCAAAGCAGATTCATACCAATGCCACTCCTAGCAAAAACTTGTCCAGTTTTGTTTATATAGGCCTCTAGCAATGGATATCCAATGAGCAGTAGAACTTCAATACTCCTCTTCCTAGAGGCATAATATTAAGAACACTGTAACTCTGGTCTTTGGCCCTGTAAATATTCACAGAAGAGTACCAACAGATCAATCTAATGTCCTAAATGAACTGTTGTTTATGTAGCTTCAAGTATAAACTACAAAAAGCATGGACCCTGTATACTGTATTCTAGATTCTAGATTATTTACATCACTGGTCACACAGAAATAAGCCCAGACTTAAAAAGAGCCTCTACAAGCCATCTCTAAGCCAGCATTCATCATACTAACACACGACTACAAAAGCAAAATTTAACCAAAAAGATCACATTGGAAACGCTTTACTGTTTTATCACTTTTTATATAATTGTCAGTACCCACCAATTTATCAGCATGTCAATCATTCCACGGACACCATTTCACATGAGAACTTTAGAATGTGTTAAAAACAAGGCACCACATGAGATGTGTCTTATCTGTGTTCCTAATTTCAAAGTTGCCTGCTGAACTGAACTGGAGAACAGGAACACAGACTAGCAAAAAGATCTTTCTAGTTATCAGATAGATTACTTCTAGACAAACACCTTGGTGCAGCAGGTTTTTACGTCATAGAATCACAGAATCATAGAATAGTTAAGGTTGGAAAGGACCTTAAGATCATCTAGTTCCAATCCCCCTGCCATGGGCAGGGAC
>JANHGB010066780.1:1417-14410 GCA_026283785.1 Coracopsis vasa
GAACTCGAGCATTTTTACAGTCCAGTATTTGGGGGAGGGATGGGGTTGGGAGTGGGTGGAAATCACAAGGACATGAGTGGGTATTGCCCGCATAAACAAGATTTGCAACCATTTAGCTCAGGAGCACATCCTGCTTCAGGCCGAGGGCTTGATCTTTGAGCCTCACTGATGTCAGAGATGTCGTCTTTTGCTATCCTGCGGAAACCCAAATAAACTGGATGAACACAGAAGTTTCAAAAACCACTTCACACGTGTTTTTTGCAAATACGTTCAGATGTGCAAATCATCCAGAGACAATCTACATCTCACACCCCCATCAGAAGGCACAGGTCTCCTTCCCACAGTGACAGAGCCAATGCCTGTGATGGGACATGGTCACCATTTAATCCATTCCTCTATGGATATAGTGCAGGGCTGAAAAGAAATGTCATCCAGTATTTCCTCAGCATGTACTCTTAGGAAAAGAAGAAAGTAGGGAGAAAAAAATTGGAAGTTGGGAGAGACCTACAATGATCATCAAGTCCAACTGCTCGACCACTTTGGGGCTGGCCAAAAGTTAAAGCATGTTATTAAGGGTATTGTCCGAATGCCCCTGGAATACTGATGAGCATAGGGCATTGGTCACCTCTGTAGGAAGCCTTTTCCCATTTTTGGACACCTTCTGGGTAAAGAACTGCTTTCTAATATCTACTCTAAACCACCCCTGGTGCAGCTCTGAACCATTCCCACACGTCCTATCAGTGGATCCCAGGATAAAGAGATCAGCACCTCCCTCTCCATTTCCTCTCCTTGGGAAGACCTGTAGAGAGCAATGAGGTCACCTCTCAGCCTCCTTTTCTCCAAACTAGACAAACCCAGTGTCCTCAGCCGCTTCACTTGAGGAAGAGAATGATTTCCAAGCCCTGAAAAAACATTTGGAGGCACATAGCTCAAACTCAAGTGAAGGAAGGGTAATCCTCTGTCCTTCGTTATGCAGCTGGTCAGATTAGAGGATCACAGAAATCTTTATGGCTTTATAATCTATGGTTAACATATTAATTTTTAACTCTGTGCTTTGGTCCTGTTGTTTGCAACAATGATCATATAAGCATGTCTGCAGCAGGTGGGGCCAAAGTAAGGGGTTAAAATGAGGCTGATGTTGAAATGCTCTGCAGACTGGAGCTCGAGTCCTGACATCTTGCATTCTCTTTGTTTGTCAGAGTACTTGCAGTGAAATGTCTTTTTTGATGTCATGGTCTTCATGCTTTCTACTTAAAAAAGAAATGAATTTTAAGGTTATAGTACTTTTTTTTTGCCTAAAGAAGCATTTTCATCAATTAAGAAATGCATTAAAATAGGTTTTATTTAGATAGAATAATATAGGCCCCCAGGTCCTCTTCCACAAAGCTGCTTCCCAGCCAGGTAGATCCTAGACTGTCCTGTACTCATGGATTATATTTATCCAGATGCAAGACCTTGTTGAACATCATAAGGTTCTTGTTAGCCCCCTCTTCCTGCTTATCCAGGTAATCCTGCAGGGTGGCTTCTCCTTCCAAAGTGTCCAATTCTCCACTCAGTTTGGTGTCATTGGCAAACTTCATCAGGGCACACTTGATCCCATCTTCTAGATCACTTATGAAGACATTAAACAGCATTGCGCCCAATATCGATCCCTGGGAAATCCCATTATTGACAGGTTACCAGTTTGAAAAGGAGCTGTTCACCACCACCCTCAGGCAGCAGAGTCAGCCAGTTCCCCACCCACTGCACAGATCACTTGTCAAGACCATAACGTGACAGTTTCTCTAGGAGGAGGTTGCGGGAAACAATATTAAAAGCCTTGGAGAAAACCAGGGAGACAGTGTCCACTGCTAGCCCTTTGGTACTGTAGTTTACATCTCTGAATGTTTCTACTACAAGTAGAGTTGCAAATGTAATTCATAGCAATGATACAATTAACAAATTTATTTTCATTTGCAAAGTTTGTATTATCAATACAATCGGTATCATTACCCATGTTGCACTGGAAAATTATGATTAATGACCTCTTTTGAAAGAGCTTTAAAATTTTGAATTTAAAATCTTGAACTTCAGTCTTTTGAATTAAAAAACCCACAACAAAACAAATTTTGAGCTACTTTCAAAAAATGTGAACAGCAAAATTAATGTAACATTTCAGTGATGATGTAAATATCACAATGCATCCAAAAGTAGTATTTGCTGTCTTAGCTGCAGCATCACACTTAAAGTACATTTTTAATTGGCCATTTACACTTAATTTGAAGTCCTTCTCAATTTTACTGAATTCCACTGAAATTCTTCTGTCATTTGAGTATAATCTTCATTACCTATTTTGAGATGGAACCTTACATTCATAGTGCTCTAGATGTTCCACATTACCAAGGAATCTTAAGTTTTCTTTATAGTTGACATACTTCTTCACTGCTTTATGTCTGCAACAACTTTAGATTATCTACAAATGTTTTCTGTACTGATTTTTTCTGATTTTTTTCATTTTTACCCAGGAGTTAGTGGGATGATTTCAGATATTGCACTGTCATAAATACCTAGGAAAAAAAACACAAGTTGAGGAAAACAAAAATATTATAGTGAAGTAGAAATAATTTATTTTTTTCCCCAAACAAGTAGACTTTATTTATAGTGTGTCATTTAGGTGTGTTTCTTTAAGACTATTCCTATATTTATGCAGTTTGGCAGTGGAAATATTTTGTATTTATGTAGAAAGAAGAGAAAAATAAAAATCATGAAACAAATCTGGATTATTTTTTTTTTTAAATGGGGTGTTCAAAATTTGAAATTTCAGGTACTTGAATATGTATGCAACACTCAGTAGAATAGTTGCATATTTAATCATCTTCTTTACCGCATTATGTTATCTCACTGAGAACAACAGTATTTTTATGTACATGTGGGATAAGGGATAAAAAACTTAAATTTGAATCTAGAGGAAAAAAACCCAAATATGTTAGTGCAGCTATTGCGTTTCTGATGGTTGTGCCTCAAAATACATATTTTCGATTAAATCTTTCATTAGAGTATTTCAGCATCAATAAGTTAATAATTTATACCAGCTGAGAATGTAGCCTCTGGTGACAGGTGATAGCTGGCGTTTCCTCCATACCCTTAGAGATAGTACAGGGAGCTTCAGTCATTTACTTTTCTCACAAGCAGGATTTTCCCATCTGTAGCCTTACAAGGTTATCTGTTTATAATCCTTCCTCACTTCTTGAACATAATTTTGCTCTTAACGTTAATGTTGAATCGTCTTGTAAGTATTGTCTTCATCTTTTGTTACAGTGGGTTTAAGTAGGATAATAAAATCTAGTGATGTGGTCATTGTCGCATCCTAAAAGCCTATAGTCAGACAACTTCTGCCAGAAGTGAGATTGGAAGCATTATCAATGATGATGTTTTGTAAGATAAGATGGGTTTAATTATGTTTTATAAGCACCGATGAGAAAGAAGTGTACTTGTTAACTACCATTTCATCCCATTTATTCACTACACTTCCTCCAGTGTACTATGTATGTTTCACAGGAAGCATTCCAAAGACAATATTTTGAAATTAATTATTGTTATGACTTAGTCTTTTTGCTTTTAAAAGAAATAGCACTGCAGAAAATCCCTGGTCTTCCAAAGGGCACAGTACAGGGAGGTCTTTTGATGCAAGGAATGTTGCAGGACCATAAGAATGCAGTGTGCACTTTTCCCTGTTTAGAAACCCTATAAGAAAAAAAGGATTGGTGAAACTATTGCTTAATCTGCTTGGTCCATCTGAATTGTGTCTCATGAAGGAGATTCCTAAGCCTCCTTGTCAATGAGCAAGAACTAGTTGTTGGATTTTGTTTTTGTGAATTGGGGGTGCACTTGGTTGATTTTTTTTCCTTTTGCCTCTGAAAATGCAAGACCATTAACTGTTGCTTGATAAATACCCTTGTTACGCTCTTTATGTTCTACGTTGTAAAGCTTGCAAGAAAAGGTCTAAAATCCTCAGATAATATTAAGGGTTTTTTAGCAGGGATGAAAATCCAGTGGGGACTAACAGTAAGTCAAAGCCTTGATTTTTCTTCTTTTACCTTGATAAGTGGGTTACATTTTAAATTCTGTCTTCACAAAAATATTCCCAATGTATTAGTTTATATAGTGCTCTTCAGAAGTACACTGCCTTTACGAGAAGCTCACCTTGTGTTGGCTTAGGATTAATGGTGACAGAGTAACAGGGACACAAAAAAGAGCTTTTCTTACCTGACTTTAGGTATCTGCATCATAGATGAACAGGGGCAGTAACTGTAAATGCCATTTAATAGAAAGAAATAAGCACTTCTCAAAAACTGTTAATCTGGTCAGCATTAAGATGAGATGCCTCCTTCTCTCCTGTGACTAGAAAAAGTGCCTAGGATGAATTCCTTAGAGGTAGATATCTATGGTATAAATATTCAGACAGATAGATATCCATTCAGAACATCTGTCATTTTATAGTGATGAAAACAGAACACTTCATTAATGCTAACTGATAATTTGCATAAATAGAGGCAAATATACATGTATAACCTACATTTTTGGTATCATTTAAGGATTTTTTTTTTTCCAACTAAAAATTCTATTTAAAGATGAGTACTTCTGAAAAGCAGTTTTCAGCTTGTTTATGGGAAGGTTGATTGAGTTGAGCAGATTCTGCATTTAATGACAGAATAACATAAAGTTGTAATATTTTAATTCAAATGTAAGCCTACTTGGTAAAATGCATAAGGAAGATATTATTAAATGAAATGGAAATGTTTTAGTGACAGAGAAGCACTAGATACTAAGTGACTAAGTATATTTAGGGAACTAAATGAAGATTCAGGCTATTTTTCAGGATGTTTAAAACATTACAGGCTCCTCATTTTCAGAAATTTATATATTGAGTTAAATGCAGTATAAGTGTAAACAAATCAGCAAGGTTTATATGACTTACATCTTATGAGAACTTAAGGCCATGTGTCAAGTATGTGCCAAGAAAATGACATATTTAACTTTGAATTTGAAAAGATATGTCAGCAGACTGTGATTTTTAAAAATAACTTTTCTTGTTCAGTAATTTTTTTGGGAGAAAGAGGTGTTTTTTTTTTTTTTTCAGATTTTAAATCAGAATGTTTGAACCAAGTACAACAAATTAAATTCCATTATACTCTCTGTTACTTTCAGAGGGAAGTAATAATACTCTTCAGACAGGGCTTATGAACTGAAACATTTTTTAGGAAAGCTATTGTTCCAGCAATTTTCAAAATTTCTTCTGCATAAGTAAGAAGTTATGGTAAAGCATCATATGTAACAGTGATCAAATGCTCCTTATAGAATATTTATAATCAATCAAGAATAATCGGAATCTCCATTGCAGGAAAAAAAAATGGGTAACTTCTCACATGCCTTCCTGGCTGTCCAGGATAAACAGGGTATGAACCAAAAGCCAGTGAGGTTATGAGAAGGATTTCCCTATAGCTCAGCACCTTGGATTTGGATTGCTGCCCGTTGACTCATCAGAATAGCTGCGTATTTTAATTAAGGTGTGTTCAATGGTGAGAGGCCTTTCTGTCTGATGGAGAAAGTAGCATCATTGCTTCGATAGCAGGGCCTGCTTTGCTATCCAAATCCTATGATCTATTCATATTTCAAGAGCTATATTCCAAGCCAAGCAAAATGTTTGTAGTGCTGATGGACGCATTGGTTTGTCAGACTGTGGCGTGTCTGGTTTTGAATAAAAGGGCATAATAGATGAATGTGGATTATTTCTTCTCTACTTTCTTTGGACCTTCCTTGGTCTTCTGTTTGGCAGCTGACTAGACTGGTTTGGGAAGGGGTACAGAGTACAAGAGAAAACTGATTATTAAGCTTAATTTTACAGTGAAAGTGCAGAATTATGATACAGCAAGAGAAAGTCTGTTGGATAAATAATAGTCTCTCGTAGTGTGGTTTTATATGATTGATGTGACGTTCTGTTGGCTGTAATAACTATATTATGCTTTGTACATTGTTTTGGGGAATATTTACATAGAATATATAAAATGCAAAACAGTAGTGTATGAAAGTAGCTTTCAGAGACTATTCAGGTCCTCTTGCATTCTGTATTTATTTTTGTGTGCTTTTATGTATTGAATAAGAGTAAATTTACTCACATTTAATAGTATGGTGTATCATTATACTATCCAAATATTTTTGTAAGATGTATTACAGAATAACAACCAAAAAATTAAAAACTTTTTTTTTTTGTGGTTTTTTTTTTTCTTTTTTTTTTTGTGGCTAAACTATAAAAGGTGCACTTACTGCATTGATTAAGTTGTAAATAGAACAATTATTTTAGATTATGAAAAATATCAGGTTTTATCAGTATTGTTTACCTAGAAGTCATTGTGAAACACTTATACCTGCTAAACAGAAAGTTCTGTAAATCCTTAGTACAAATAAACATATTAAGCCACAAAACTGTATGGGAACTGAAATTAAAAGGCTGGTGCTCTTTGATGGAGGAGAAACTTTAGAATATTAAATACATGTTTACTTTTAATTTTCTTTCTTAATATGTCATTAATAAAGAGAATACAAATAACATTTTCTTTATGCAGTCTGCGGTAGTGAGTGAAAAATGTACCAACTTAGGGATCGTTCTCATCGCCTACCCAAAAGCCAATAAAAGACTGAACATTTTTTTATAGAGTTATTGTGGTTTTTCACTCAGATGTGCTTCCTAATAATTGTTTGCACATAGCTATGCATTTTCACACTTGGTTTGAAGGTTTCTAGCATAGAACATGTTCATACATGGCCTGAGAATAAATTGGTTTAAGGAAGGAAAGGGGCATCTTATCTTGTTGATTAAAGCTTGTTGGTTTTATTAACAGATGAATACTTCAGCTGCTTTGGATGAATGCTGCCTTAATTCTCGGACCATTTTACTGAAACAAGTACGCTTTCCTCCTGAAAGAAGATGACAAATATGTTAGGAGGCAGACCTTAATCATGCCTGATAAGATGAAAATATGAAAATGTATCATTTGTTTTATACTTATTACTCTAGTTCCCCAAATGTTTTGTGAAATAGCAATAAACCGTATATCTTTTAACAGATTTTACTGGTACGTTTATATGCTTTGCATGTCTATTTGTGCAATTAGCTGCTGGCAGTGGACAGTAAAATGGCTATTACATACTCTCCTTTCCATATGGGAGTGAATTTCAGAATTATATGTAGCTTATTCCAGAGGAAATGTGCTCATCCACTGGCAGAAGAGTATCATTTGTACCAATCTCTGCTCCTTGGGAGAGGTAGAGCAGTGGTAATGCTGGCGTGGGGGACAGCAGCAACACCTAGAAGCACAGAAACACTGGCGGGAGGAAAAGAGTGATCCAGACTGCACAGAAAACAGTGTTTACTCACTTCAAATGGAGGAGAGAGTGCTTGGCATGGGTGGGATTTTTTATTATTATTATTATTTCTCTTCTGAGATCACATATGAAGAGTTAAAACATACTTGACCGCAGGGAGAAAGGAGAAGAGAGTCCATTTAGTTGACGCCGATCTACAAAGGAAATAGAAAATTGACTTTAAGGACAGGGAGCAGATGCCAACAGGTCTGCATCCAGCCTCTGGTATTATACAGGTCTCTAGTTCAGTGGCACTTATGAAAACCCATTCACTTACCTTAGTATTGAGTTAGCCTCTACTGTGTATTGGCCTTCAAAAGGTTTAAGGTTTTATGCCTTTTTCCAAAGCTATTTCACTTTGGTTTGTCAAAAATGGAATGTCCATAATTTATGCCACTAACTCCTAAAAAAGTTTGCTCCATCAGGAGTCCTTAAGCCACTAACCTCAGCCATGGCTCCCACTAAATTCAAGGAATTGCATTGTTGTAAATCTGCCATCCTTTCTTTTTATTACTATATTTATCTTAAAAGAGTGCATTTGGAACAGGAACATTTATGGGGTTTATTTGATACTCTTTTAATGTTTAAACTACTTCCAAAGAAATTCTATACTAAAAAACCCTACACACCACAATAATGAACAGATGAGATAAAACACATCAGAAATAATGGGAAGCTCCAACAATGGGGTACCCATAATTTATAAGCCTTGTGTAATAGACTTTGTAGTGATGTTATTTTTTTAAATTATGAGTTGAACATTTGTGATGGCAGTGCTGACGATGTTTGTCAACAAAAGTCCTGCTTTGATACATCTAGCCAGGCATAAGGCCTGAATGGTTTACAGAATTAGAAATAGGATAAAGAACGATAAGCTTTGCATTCCTAAATCAGGAATATCACATTTTTAGTACCTGTTAATTGGTATCATAGAATTTGGTGTTCTCGCTAAGTTGCAGAAGAAGCTGGTTTTTATAAGCAGGTATTGTTATCACGACTCCTAAGTTTCTCAAACAGCTGAGATCATTAAATCATGGAAATGTAAAGCTCGAATTGACTTGAAGAGATCATCTAATTCATTATCTATACTGAAAGCAGGATCAAGTACATCCATATGTGACAGATGCTGGTATATATTCTGTTCTTAAAGTGAGAAAGCTTTTCTTGAGATCAGGCATAAATCTTCTTTGCTGCAAATTAACATAATCTCTTCTTATCCTGCATGGCTACAAAGAACAATTGATCATCATGTTTTCTATGCAAGCTTCTGCCTACTCTCCTCTTGCCCCTTCACACTGCTGCTTCCACTTGGCTGCACCTCATGAACTCCTTTCAGGTTCCCTGCATTAAAATTACATGTTTTGGCCATTTAGTATCTTCTTGGTTTCGTTTGGGCTCTTCAATTTGCCTAGGCTAACTTGCCCCAAAGCACTGACAGTTCTCTGGAAAAGGTCCACTAGCACTAAGCAGAAGAAGGTAAATACTTCCAGTGTCTCATATGTTAACAAAGCCAAAGCGATACTGCTTTTTTTCATGCAGCAGTGCCATGTACAATTAGTGATGACTCACATACATTCAGGGATTGATTATAAACTGCCAGACACTTTCCATTGTACTGCTGAGTTTTCGGGCTGTTGTCATTTTGGTATTATATTTTATGCCCCATTTTAAGTATCACACTTAAGATTATGTCAGTAGATTTCTTTGGCTTGCCATATTCACGTGGTGTTCTGGTTTTCTACACAATTATTCAGAAACTTTCCCAGGGGCATGCTGTACCCCGTGAGCATTGTAAGTGAAGTCTCTTCTTTACCACTCTGCTGATGCTGGATGAAACTGGGTCCAAGACTATAGAGGTCTGTAGGTCTGTAGAATTATGGTTGCCCACGTGGTTGCTATGGTTGTCCCACAGGTCATTAAAGAATCATCATCAGCATTTTGTACATTGTTTTTCAACGTTTTGCACCATATGGGGCTCTGCTTGCATGTCCCATGTAGACGCTAGATCTATTTGAAAAAATCCTGTTTTCTACCTGGCTTTCACCTGTGAGGTCTTGTGATCCAGCAGGACAGGGTGCTCCCAAAAGGTCCATGTCGTATCTATGAGCCTTGTTTCAGGAGTGCCTGGATACCTCTCTCTCTCTCTTATTCCCCATGGCTTTTCAGATGTTACCATAGACTGTTTGTTATTATTCCTTTTGCTTCTGACCCTATTTCAAAAACATATTTGTGGTATGACCTGACACTTGGTTTCTCACAGTGTCAAATTATGCATAAATATATAAAATGTTCCTGTAGGCTCTTTTTATTGATTTTCTTCAGTCTTAGCTGAACTCTTCATTATTGTTTTGGGGAGATTTGACGTGTTTTCTTATTTCCCTCAGAAGTGGACAGAGAAAGAATCCTCTGATCCAGTTTTCTTTTCTTATGCCTTTTAATAAGATCCATCAATAAAGATTTTAAAAAGACATTACATTATTCCATTAAATTTTAGAAACATTAATTCAAAATAATTTATGTTGTAAACTAGTGGCAATTACATAAATTGTAACTAATAAGTTGCAAAATGCGTCTACACATGTTTTAACTTTGTTTAAACAGCACTAGGGGATAGAAATATTGTCTGATTTTAAATACAATGAGCAGAAGTATAATTAATGAGAATTAAGTGTTTTGTCCAAAGTGACACGACACTGCAGGTCTTTGACAGACCTATATCTAGGATCCAGTTAGCGTAGGAAGCAGCTATAATGCATCCCAAGTAAGTTTTCTGCTCAACTGAAAGAATAAAACGAGCAGAGTTGAAATCCCGTACAATACATATATTTTGAAGTAGGTATAAAACCAAATTGTAGCTAACTATTCCTTTACAACACACGAACTTTGAAATAGCCAGTAATGTAATCACAATCAGAAAGCTGTACAAGAGAAAACTGATTATTAAGCTTAATTTTACAGTGAAAGTGCAGAATTATGATACAGCAAGAGAAAGTCTGTTGGATAAATAATAGTCCAGATCAAGTGCTTTCAGAAGAGACCTTGTCAAACTACACATAAGTCCTGTGTAAAGACAGTCAGCAAAGTTGCTAAGGATAATTTTAGAAATGAAGTTGAGTGGCTCAGTTTTTGCTATGAGAGATGTGTAACTTCAGTAAATGAGAACATTTATATGTGGCTTGCGGGAAGATCATTTGGTTTAGTTGAGGCAGTTGTTGCTGATCTTACAGTTTCATTTTTTAATATAAATTGAAGCATTTCCGATAATAACATATATGTTGATATTAAACCTTTCACTGAAGACAGTAATCATATTGATATAAATATGTTGAACACAGTAATACTTGGAAGTAGCATATTTTATGTTCATCCAAAATGGATAGCTAGAAATAAGTTGAAAACTCTTCTTTGGTATCATTTTTCAACATTATTTGAAATAACGGGAATTGTTTGAACCTTTTTTATCAGTATGGCTCCAGAATATATGCATTCATTTTAGTTCCCTTTGAAGATGATTGCCACAGGAAATTAGTCTTTATTATTGCATTGGCCTTATGCAGCAGAATAAAGCCTGAAAAAACAAAGTTTGAAAAAGAAGAAGAGTACTTTGCTTTCTATGTCTTGATTTTTTTCTTCATTTTTTTTTTCAATGGAAATCATTAGTTAACTTCTGGTTAAATTACTTCTCACTTAACAGAGTTTCTAAATTATGTTTGGGATTGTATGGACTAGCTGTAGATTGGGTAGATACTGCTGAGATTAGAAGCTGGATATGGATTCTTTTTACACAAACATTTACATGTTCAAAGGACAACTTCTAGCTGCCTTGTCAGGCTGTAGTCCTGATCTGAACTCTGTGAGCTGCAGTGGAAAAGTGTGATTTATGACTGATGAAAATGGAATAATGTTGCTATACCCAGAAATATTCAGCTAATTTTATCTATGGAGATACTGCACTGCATAGTCAGATAGTTGGCATTGGTGGTTGAGTAGAAAGCATCTGGGATGTGGTTTGTTTTGATGGAGAATTAATCAGTCTCACAGGCTGGCTTCCAGTTGCTGGGTCGTCGTCTGTCCGTCCTTCATCTGTGTCTGTATCCCCCCCCTCTTTCCCCCCCCCCCAGCCAGCCACCATGCAGCTCTTCATCCGTGCCCAGTCCCTCCACACCGTCGAGGTCTCCAGCACCGAGACCGTCGCCCAGCTCAAGGTGAGCCCTTACCCAAACAATGGGGACACCCCCCCCCAATAAACCCCATGTTGGGGGTGATTAAACCCCTCCCGTTGTGCCCCCTCTTCCCACAGGAGCGGGTGGCAGCGCTGGCTGGTGTCCCCCCCGAGGACCAAGTGCTGCTCTTCAGTGGGACCCCCCTGGATGATGATGCTGTGCTGGGACAGAGCCCCCTCCCCGAATTGGCCACCATCGACCTCTCCTCCCGCCTCCTCGGGGGTACGTTTTGGGGGGGAACACTAATTATGGGGGTGCTCATTAACTTAATGACCCCCCCACACCCCACAACACCTCATTTTCCTCCCCATCCTTAGGGAAAGTCCATGGTTCCCTCGCCCGCGCTGGCAAAGTGAGGGGCCAGACCCCCAAGGTGAGTATTGGAGACCCCCCCACTATGGATTTAGGGACTCCCCCACTGTTTTGGGGACCCCCTCCCGACCTTCCTCCTCCTCCTTCTCCATAGGTGGCCAAGCAGGAGAAGAAGAAGAAGAAGACGGGCCGGGCGAAGCGGCGCATGCAGTACAACCGCCGCTTCGTCAACGTCGTGCCCGGCTTCGGCAAGAAGAAGGGTCCCAACGCCAACTCCTGAGCGGTGGCACCAGTAAACGGGCACCGGATTGGGGCCAATTCCCGGGATTTTGGGGCTTTTTGTGCATCTTATTTTCGTTTAGAGGGTTTATTTTGGGCGTATCAAAGGGGGTTGTGGGGGTAAAACTGGTGCTTTGATGGGGTTTGGGGGTGCTGAGCGGCTCTTGGGGCGGTCCGTGGGCGCTGGGTGTGAGAAGGGCTTTAATTAGTGTTAATTAGGGGCGGGGGATGTTGTTGGTAATTAGAGGGGTCAGCATGGAGCAGTGTGCAGCGTGGTTGTGTAGGGGACGGGCGGAAACAGCCGAGCGGTGCCGGAAATAGCCGAGCAGCGGAGGGCGGGGAGAGCGGAGCGGGGACGGAAAGAGCCGATTGGAGGAGAGAGCCGAGCCGAGTGGTGGCGGAAAGAGCCGATTGGCTGGGAGAGCCGAGCCGAGGGGGTACGGAAAGACCCGATTGGAGGGGAGGGTAGAGCCGATTGGCTGACAGAGCCGAGCCGAGGAGGGACGGAAAGAGCCGATTGGCTGACAGAGCCGAGCCGAGGGGGGACGGAAAGACCCGATTGGAGCAGTCGAGTGGGAACGGAAAGAGCCGATTGGAACCCGGAACGGGAGCGGGCGGAGCCGACCCTAGATCGGGGCGATCTGATTGGACCCGATCGGCTCCGGAAGCTCCCGATGCAGGCCCCCAAGATGGCGGCGCCCAGCGCGGAGGCCCCGTGCGGGCTGTGCGGTGCCGCCGCCGCTCCGTACACCTGCCCGCGCTGCCAGCGCCGCGTCTG
>JANHGB010066785.1:0-13394 GCA_026283785.1 Coracopsis vasa
CCCCCTGCCCCCCATCCCCCACAAAAAAAAAATAAATAAAAAAATAGTGACTCTATTGTTCCAGGGAAGGAAAAAATAGGATCTTGAAAGTAAACAAGTTACTCAGTAATAAAAGAAGACAAAAAAGTTTGCAGGAAGAAAAGTGACATAAAATGTATATAAAAAGTACTCTTCAGAAAATGAGGAAGATAATGTATACAATAGGAAGATAATCCAGAAAAATGCCCTAGAAAAATGTGTGAAAAGAGCAGAATAATCCTCCTTAGAAAAAGTAGAAGATAATCAGAAATCAGGTATATGTACTGATAAAACACTAGAAAAGATGTCTTTTACAGTACTGTCATATAATCAAAACTGAACAAGCAAGAGATTAGAACTAACGCTTACATGCACAAAGTTTAATATTGATTTCAAACTTGGAGAACATTTAAGGCCACAATTGTTTTGGGAGGATTATAAGAGTAGAATCAATTAGAAAGTATATCTTTTTTAGTGAAGAGTGGAGCTGATTTGATTGTTGCTTCCTTCATTATTTTGTACAGAAGGAAAGAGAATAGGAAACCTATGAAACACAGACTTGTTTGACGCTTAAGGGGGCTGGGAAGTAGCTGCATCTCTAATGTATCAACTGACTACGGCTCCTCCTAATTTTAACATTTTAGGTCCTGATATTGTGCATATACTGAAATCTACTGAAGGCTTGCACACACGGCTAACTGAAGGACTGAGTTTATCAGAGTTTTAATCCTGTGTTACACATAGGTTGTGATCCCAGTGTTATAACCCTAATACTGACATCTTTCCAAAGTGACCTTCGGAATAGCTTTATTAATAAATCATAGAATTAGAATCATAGAATGGTTTGAATTGAAAGGGACCTTTGAAGGTCATCTATTTCAACCTCCCTGCAATGAGCAGGGGCACCTTCAACTAGATCCAGCTCCCAAGAACCATACCCAGCCTGGCCTCGAATGCCTCCAGGGATGGAACATCTATTCTGGGCAGCCTGTTCTGGTATTTTACCACCCTCATTGTAAAAAATTTCTTCCTCACATCCAGCCCGAATGTCCCCTTTTTTAGTTTGAACCCATTACCTCTTGTCCTTTTGCAACAGGCCCTGCTAAAAAGTCTCTCCCCACCCTTCTTATAGGCCCCTTTTAGGTATTGAGAAGCCCCATATCATACCTGAATTCTGTCATACAGCAAGAAGTGCACTACTTCTTGCTATGTTATTAGATTAATATTTGTACTTACATTATAGCATATCCTAATTCCCTGTGCCTCTTCTGCTGTCTTCATTCAGAGGTTTAGAGGAAAGCTGCAAACGATGTGTTTGCCTAATAGAAACGTCTAAAAATGAGATTTAACATAGAAATTGACCTGCAGTTTTTAAAATCCAACTAAGAAAGATGACGATCACATCTGTAAAATAAAAAAATGGTGAATTGCAAACATTGTTAGTAAACACTTCAAAAAGGCTTCTTATTCATGTGCTCTAAATAACATATAAATGTGCACACAGATAATACTGGAGAAAAAGCACTAAGAAGGTGTTATTATCACTTCTCCTGGTGAACATATTCTGTCTGCACACATGAAAAATGCTGTAAATACATGTGGATTCAGACTTTTCTGAACAACTATAGGATGTTCCAGACACAAGGAAACATGCTTCTTATAGACAATCAGTAAACAATCTGCTTAATTAATACAAATATGGATAAAAAAATAATGTGATGACAAATACTTGTGAAGTAGCTGAAGCCAATAAAAGAAAGACAATATATAGTGTTACATATTTATTTTAATTAGCAACTTTGATATACATTTGTTAACAGGCTGAAGAAAATCCTGTAATTAAAACGGTCATAAATGTTTCCTTCATTGAAGGACCTAGGGAGTGAACACCAGATTGTTTAATTCATTCATGGTTAATAAAATAGTTCAATAACTTTCTGAAAATATTTCTTATTTTAAACCAGTAAAGGAAAGTGACAGTCTAGTTTTTCATGAATGCATTCTATGGTTTTGTCTTGTGTATTTGTATCTGAGCTGCTAAGTTAGTGATCTCATTTTCAGAGTACTGCACCATAACTAGAATCTCTAGTGACTTTGCAAAGTGGACAGTTTACCTAGGGGACTTAAATAACTTTTTAAAAGCTTAAATGCAAGAGTTCAGTCTAGAATCACAGTGAGAAATTATTATGTATATCATAATGAGAAATTATTATGTATGATGTGTATTACTCTTTCAACCTATTGAACCTTTAACTCTTGAAAATGAATACAAAACCCAGCAGCTTATTTATTTATTGAGCTATTGCTCCCCAGAAGCCAAACATGCTCAAATAATGAGTATTAATTAAAACACAGTACTTCTATGGATGCATGGGAAGATGCAGAAGTATGATTGCGCATATCCAAAGAGTAAGTTTTGGTGTATATCAACTTTCTGTTGGCCTGAGGAAGGATCTGAGTAATTTGCATGGATGGCTCTGAGGTTTGGCTTACAGTCAGTTATTAGGAATATAGATGAAAACTATTCATTTGTAGCTTGTGGTAGACGTGGAAAGCATATTTAAGCATGGTTTTATTCTTTGCATGAAAATACCTTTATTTTATGCATGTCTTTTGCTAATGAACCCAAACTAAATTTGACAGCTACTGTCAGTATTCATATGGCTTTTTTATAGTAGCATATCTAGTTATATTAGCAAAAAGGATGTTTTGGGGAAGTTCTGCTACGATGACTTTCCTGGCGTTTATCTTTTTTAAATACAAACATAAAAATTCTGCACTTATTTAGCTCTGTTTTGCAGGTTTATGAACCCTGTTATTAAAATCTGCAATCTAAAATACAGATTGCCCTCTGTTAAGGCAATTATTATTCTGTCAGATACTCTGTGTGCTGTCTGCTTCCTGGGGTGCTGAGAACAGTGAGGGGTTCAGAGCCTGTCCCACCAATCCAGCCAGGAGCAGGGCAGCCAGGGGCTTTGGTCACCTCTCTTGGGATAGGACCAGGCTAAGGCTGGGCTGGGATATGGACTGTGTGTGGCTGGGCAGGGCAAGGCTTTGAGGAGCTGGAGTACAGCCCTGCTGCAGTGTCATTGGTACAGTGGCTTCCACATGAAGAGCAATCTGTAGGAGCACTGCTGTTTCCACATGTTGCTTAGTGTTTCAGGAGGACATACTCCCTCCTGTAAAAAGGAGCTTATTTGTACCTGTTAACTTTTTTATATACTTAGACTCAACATAATGTCTAATGCAATAAATTGGTCAATAAATATATAAAAATTTATTATTTTTGAATAGGTGTGTCTGATATTTCAAACCCAGAGCATCAAGACTTCAAAGAATGATAAATTATTCATCATGTAGTGCACAGTGATAGATACATACGCACTGTAATTACTGCTCATAGTATGCTACTTGCTCTACTGGTTCCAAATTTTAACTTATAACATTAGTCATGCACAAACATTTATGATTTCAGACAATGCATTTTGTTTTCTACAACTAAATCTTTCCTTCTGGGTATAAGAAAGCCTGCTGTCTTCAAATGATCTTAGAGAATGTTTCTGTATTTTTTAAAATACCTTTAAAACTTTCTGAAAGCATCAAAGAAGATGATGGAGGTTTAAGTCTTACTTAAACCCAGAAAAAAACCCTTATTTAAATTATGGAAATTCTTTTCTATTTTTCTAATGAATGGCAGTATTCATTCCAAATCATTGTAATTTTGAACACCTCTTTCCATTGCTTAGAAGGACAGAGAAAATCTTTGTTAAACATATTCAGTACTTTATATCAGTAAGTAAAATAAACCTAGCTCAATATGCTTTAAATCCTGGAGAAGCCGCCATAACACTGTTTCTATAGCACAACTAGAACTCTCATATATGTGCAAAACCAGGACGGATTTAGCTTAGTTTAGTTTAGTAACATAAATCTGGCTTCCTTCCTTCCTTCTCTCCCCCCCGCCTTCTTTTTCTGGTTCTAGTTAAGTGTCAATGTAACTGATTTGCTACAAATCTGAAAGCTAAACATTTGTTGCATTTAAAATCAGATTATAAGTTTTTTCAAGAGCTGGAACATAAATAACAACCTACGGTTTACAACAGCTGCTGTGGTTGAATAAACCATGAACTTTATATTATCAGGTGCATATCTCTGCTGAGACTTTAGGCACATCTCAAAGCTGTAAGATGTTAAAAAATAATTTGTTTTTTATTAACCATAGCATCTTAATGAATAAATTAAAAGTAGCTTTTGATGGATGTTGTAGAAGAGTTTTTGCTGTGTTTTAAAAAGCACCATGTATTTCTCTCAGATTGGCAGCGTTAGTTGTTACATGTTCATCACACTTTTCAGGTTAGTATGCATCATTTGGCCTATTAAAAATGGGAACTTAAGTCCCCATCAAAAAATACTGTTTCTGCAGGGGTTTTGTTTTTGTGCTTGTTTTTTTTCTTCTGAAAGTGCAGACACCTGCTTATCTGTTTGTTTTTCATAATGGAACGCGGAGGCTTGTGAAAAAAAAATTGTTGAGTTGCTGACAACACAGCAGAGATACTGATGATGCATTTTCCATGCTTATTGCAGAATGTTGGAATGGTAGTAAAAAATGTAGAAAAAGTATGTTGTACTTTTATTTGCTGGGAAGGTTGACTTCCAGTACAAGGTGAAACGTTTATATAAGGCAAATCTTGACTATCTTTCCAAAGATGTATTCCACTGTTAATTGTTCAAAACAATAATATTTAGTTGGAGGTATGCACGCTGAAAACTAAGTAAGAAAATATAAAAATCCATAGAAAGAAGGGAAATGAACCCTTGATATAAAGCATACGTGCATACCATTTGAAGGTTTTTCAACCAGCTCTCACCTCCCACCACCATAATCTTAACATTTCTAATAGCATCTTACTAAGACCTCAAGATATTTTGAGTATTGAACCATTTGCTTTAATATTTTACTAGGGTGAAAAAAACTCGATGGGTCTGAGCAGCATCATGGACAAACCTCTTTGAATCGCTTAACCAGTCAACAAATTTGTTCTGGAAGAGAGACCTGTGGATAAAATGTATAATTAGCCAGGAACATTCTTTCAGTTCTCTCAGAAAGAAGTGGAAGATGTGTCACTCAAACAAGGACAACTGTCAACTGCTCTAGAGATCCATCTTATACTGAACCAGACACAGTGTCAGGTGCCCATTTGAGGGGCCACTTCCTGCACCGTTTGTTTTAACTATTTATTGTTTTCTAATTTAGAGTTTCAGCTTAAGCCACTAATGGCATAACTAATCATGCAGTTTTAGGCCAAGCTCGGGCTTTCTTCACATATAATGCCAATTAGCAGCTGTCACCATACTTCCTGTCACTCCCTTGGTCTTCTCAAATGTGTTACATCAACTATGAAATCAATAGCAAATAGATAACACTTGTCTATTACTGTTTTGTTTCCAAAGGTTTTGGATTTGAATTAACCCAGTCAATTAAAAATCACGACAAATGTTAGAGTAGGAGAAAAGAGATCTTTACAAGTGAGAAAGGTAAGTTAAACTACCTTTCAAACACAATGGTGGAAGGACAAAATATGGGATGGGTAACAGCTTTAAAAATGAAGAAGATTATGTTAGGAACTGGCTATATAACATACTGTCTGCAGGAAAATAACTAAATTGAGAACTCTGTAAATTCCTTTTAATTCTATGCTCTGCTGTTTTGATGTAGTAGACTCATCAAAAAATACCTTGTCAGGAATTCAAATCGTAACTGAGATTCTCATGTCCTCCGCACGCAGACCCACACAAATATTCTGAGCTCATAGTTTATTTCCTTTCTATATAGCTTATTAATATTTATGCAGTCTCAATGATGGTGTCTCTTTGACACTGATTGCCTATCCTGGGGCAAAATATGTGGGTTTTATGGAACTACAGCACTGAGTCTTATTCTAGCTTCACACTTTATGCAGCCTCTGCATTTCCCTAGGTTTCTGTGGGTTTTCTTTCAGCAGTGAGACAGTTTCTCTGTTTCATAGTTCAGTGTAAAATATTGATCTCAAAAATAGATCTCAAAACTGTTACTACTCCTGCTTTTCATGGAACATGAACATTCTTCACTATATGCTGCCCCATCATCTCTTTTTTGAAGAGTCCTTGTTTTATATGCTGCCTCATTCTATTGTGTAATATTCACCTGTAGATATTTTTTTGTAAAAAAATCTCACAACTTTTCAAAAGATACATATTTTTAGATTCAAGAAAAGATGTGTTTGCCTTCTCCACACATACTTTTATGTGTAAAGACAATGCTGCATAAAAAAATAAATGGTAGAATTTGCTTTGTAAACAGAAGATGTAAAAAAGGTTAAAATTCTTCCTAGATACAAGATTATGTAATAACATCAGGCTAGCAAAGACTGGTTAAATTATTATTATTGTGCTCTCAAAGGCTTGTCAAATTTGTTTGCAGTCTTATTAAAAGTACATGAATTTATGAATCTCATAAAACCAGAAAAATAACAACACTTGGTGCCTGAAACAGGAAAACTGATGTAGGTTTTAAAGCATTAAACTTCTTTAGTATGGACTCAGTTAAGTTCTTCAGCAGTGTCCCCTATAGAGTAGAGGAGCAACAGATTGCTATTTATGGGGAGTGACAGAGACACCACTGATTATGTTCATCTTTTCCCTGACAGGAATTGTCAGAAGTAGATACTGAAGGATTAATGCAGACTCAGGCTACTTAACAAACCTTATAGAAAAAGTAAACAAAATGTTAAGCAAGAAGATGCATGTTTCCAGTTACAGTTAATCCCCCTAGGTCCTAAATCCCTACTGAAGTTGCTCATCAGCTTAAATGCAAGTGAATTATGGAAATCCATACACTCAAAACAGTGATTATCTTGCTAGATATACTGACTGGAGGAATGTCTTGCTGTAAACTTTCCAACTTCACAAAATCCTCCTAAAAAGTATGATTTGAAATGTTGAGAAAATAACACACAGATAATTTTATTTGCTATGTAAACAATGGTTTGTGAAATAACTTGTTATTTAGAACTTTCTTGAATAAAGATTCCTCTATTACAGAATGTAATAGACATTTTATCCTTACACATCTGTGGATACTTTTAAAATGCATCCATAGAATTTATGAAAGAAGGATATTTTTACTACCAAATCATATAAAATTCTATTGGTTTCTATCTCATTTTCTGCAACATTTCCATAATGGGGAAATCCAACATAAATAGGTTTATTAAGAATGCCCTCTGGCTGAGCTGTGCTGTGAAAAAGTCCTTCTCTTTTTATTGATTTATCCTTGCTAGTGAATTTAAATTAGGAGAGCTGAATCAGAAAATATTTTTAATGTCCAGCAATACTTTAACTAAATATGTGCAGGCAGAGTATCACATTAGCTGCTTAGGAAATAAGGCATCAAAATTGAGAAACTTTAATCCTTTTATGTTCAATTTCTGTTTTTCAGTTCAATCTTACACATTTTAAATTCAAGTTTAAACTTCATGACAATTAGAGAATAAAGAGATTATCACAAAAGAAAACGTACAGAAAACCTCTTTCAGTTTATTCCTTTTACAATAAATAAGTTTTTTATTTCCACCAATAGGCTCTGAAATTGGTGATACCCCAAATTCATCATTATAAACTGTAAACAGGATCACAGGTTAATTGAAGGGCAGAAGGACATGGCTTTCATAACACAGATCAGTGCATTTGCATTTGTATCAGTAGACTGTTAAACAACGTAAGGGCAGTTAACCATTGCTACAATGACACTCTTTTTTAATGCAAAAAATTTTATTGTACTATATCCTTGATCATTTTTAATACAAAACACTAGTTGTATTTTTATGTGCTAATGCACACCACATTAGTCATGATAGAAATTGTATTTTGTTTCATCTGTGCAGTAAATATTGTGTGCATTAAATGTATTCTGTATTTCAGCTCTTCAGTAAATGTATTATGAATACATTTATAGAAATCAACATCTGCTTGCAAACAAATTCCCAAGAGAACAAAGAGATGAAATGATTGAATAGCTTATTTGCAGAAATAATGCAACTGGTGCAGTTGTAGTTCTTTTTATTCATTTTCCTTCATTATAACTGGCTGTAGATAGTTTGAAGAATTAGCATGAAAATACTGATTAAGATGCTGATATGGAAATTTATCATAGATTATGCAACAACTTCTTTTACTTTTCAAATGAATACAAATATTACTTTATAATGTGTAACGTAGTACTCAAAATTTAAATTTATTTTAATTATTAATAAGGTCTAGGAAGCGTTCTTTGATTCCGGGCCAGCTGACATGGTGCGCCCATTCCCATTCAGCTCCCATACATATATCATGCTTGCGTTTTCTTTTCCTCCCCAAATAAGTGAGAGCATTCATATTACCTTAGGATTAGTTCTAATTTGATCTGGAAAATGCTAGTCTGCATGGGCTAAAAATATGCCATGACCTGTGTTAAAAATCAAAAGTGTGGACAGCTGCTGTGGCCTATGTCTGAGTTCTTTTTATTTCACTGGTGTACACTTAGCCTTCTTGAGAAGCTTTAAAAAATCAGTAAAAAAACCATGCTCTTCTAAGAAGTGGGGTAGAAAAAGATGATAAATCCTAAATACAAGAAGGTTGCACAATACCCCACAGTAAGCAAGGAACCAATACTATAGCCAAATTAGTTTATAGGATGATAGAAAGTAATATTATTCAACTCATGGAATATTTTAGTTACAGACCTTCCACAAAAAGGCTCAATATATCCTGTCTTTTCCAGGTTACTGCACAAGTTATCAACAATTGCCATGTTCAAGTCATGTAATAGTATGCAACAGCACTAGTGGCAGCAGGTTTCTTAGACGCTGCCTTTTATTTTAGAAAACAATTACACTGGAGTTGTGTAGCATCCCTATCATTTTGATCAGGTTAAAGGTTTGAAATATTTTGCTATGAATAAAAGAAACTGTGTTAGAAAAATCTACTTTGCTGACACTGGGAGAGCTTCCCTTCACTGACTGGCTTAAGTCCTAGAGACAGGCAGACCTTTTTAGCAAGTGGTATGAATGTGTGCTCCCTTAAACTGTCATCCCATAGCAGTAATAATGCTTCAGTCTGTAGGAAGTGTTCTGAATAACTCCTCTGATTATTTCTAGACTTCTAAATAAGGATCCTGATACTCATATATAATGATATTTGCATTTACTAAACCTTTGCAGGAACAAAACCTTTTAACATTTCTTTGTCTTAAAATGTCTAAATTCAGTACTTGTGTTAAATGAGAAAAAAGGAAATTATTATAGACTAAAAAAGATAGAAATGAAATTAGGCTTAATCCTGCTTTTGATAAGGGTTCAAAGCTACATTGACTTCAATGAGAATTCTACAAGGAAAATTATTATAGATTTGGATCTCCAATACTTCTACATCCAGACTAGTTATTACATTCTTCCTGGGTTCTTCAAAGTTCCTAAAAATTGGAATCACAAAATATAGATAGCTTTCTCAGAAGACCTTGTTACACTCCTGCTGTATTTCGCAAACCCTATTAACTTCTATACTTTTTTTTCTAAGTAAGTCAGCTAGAAAAAAAATTGAAAGATTTTATATTCAATGCGGCATCAGTATTAAGTTTGCAGTACATAACTAAAAAAAATGATTTGGACAATACGGACTTGGACAATATAGCTTCCAATATCTTACTCTCAACTATATTCAGGAAAATATGAAAAATAAAGTGCCTGTTACTTATGTTAATTGCATTATGAATCATCAAAAAAGAAAAAGACCCAAACAAAACCAAAATCAGCTCATGTTATATAAGTATACAAACGGTGAGTAATATATGAAGGATTTTGAGCCTATCAAACATAACCCTTAAGCTTAGAAATTAGCAAGAACACAAGTCAAACACATGTACTTTCAGGCTACCTAGTCTTATGTAGTTATTGAATTGCTTCTATCCTGTACTTACTTAAGCAATTGAAAATTATTTCCTTTCAACATTGCTAAAATAGCACTTGGCACCTGATGTATCTCATGTTGTATGTTATATTAAGCTTTCAACCCTTTCTTTGATCATGACTAATGTAGCAACATTCACCCTTTCACTTCATCAAACTTTAAGAGGGAGAAGAGAGAGAAAAGTGGCTAATTCAGAGCTGCAAAGCTAGTTCCAATATCTGAGTGATAAAATGTTTTGACAGAATAGTTCAAAAGTCACACTGAACAAATTTTTCATTGCATGTTTTATGCTCTGTAACCTATCAACAGAAAAATCTAGAAATCTGTAAGCCCGTATATGAAAAATTGCCTTCAAGATACATAATTCATTGTTAAAACCAAATGAACTTTGAACTGTTAACACATTTCTAGATAAGTAATATGAGCCTTCAGGAAGTGTGCAGGCCAACTAACTTAAAACTAAGCAAAAAGAAAAATTTGAAAACATGTCTTGTTTTATATATGTCTTGTTTTATGTCTTGAAAATATGCCTTGTTTATATTGCAAATAATAATTTGTAATATAAATTTTATATATAGGATATATATAAAAATATATTTTTTATATACATAGATATATATAATGCCAGCAGAGTGGACATCCTTTTTTATCCTGACTTTCAGAAGGATTTTTTTTTTCTGCTTAGAAACCAAACCCAAGCTGAACCCCACAGCAAAAAAAAAAAAAAAATGTTTCAAAAGTAACATAAAAGCAGAAAAACTGCAAAGAAAGCACCATATAAAAATCACTTTTTCAAAAAAAACTCAAATGAAAAATAGAGTCAGATGAGGTAAGATTCTGATACTTAAAAGTGGTTTTTTTGAATGCTATTGTAAATGTCTAAGGTATCTGAAGAATTGACATGGATCTGATAGATGTGGCCTGGATCTACAGGAGACCCCACACCCTTCCAGAGAAGCAGCTAGCTAAGCAGCCAAATGCATGAAGACCTTTGGACAGCACTATCAAAAAGCTCTGGTTAGATGACTGAAGCATTCCAGTAGTGTCCTGAGGGTGCAAGGTCATGATAGAGATTGTAAATCTTGGCTGTGCAGTCATTGAACAGACTATTGAAACTCTAGCAAGTGGTGCAACAGTTACACTGCTCCTTAAGACTTATAACTGGATTTGAAGGAGGTACCTACGTTCTGTCTTTGAAATAGTTGGTATGCTGAGGGATAATGCTAAAAGTAATCTTGTTAATAAAAACACAGAAATAAGACTGGTTGTCATACTTTATGTTTTCTCTCTTTCATGCATACAAATGTTGATCTGGGGCTGTCTGGTAATTAATGTCAGATTTATAATAAAAATGTAGTGCTTGAAAGATCAGAAATATTCCTTATGGCTGTAGTGCTCCAGGTATTTACAGATTAGCACAAAAAAGGAAATAGTATTACAAGTTGCTTAACAGAAAGACATCTCAATGCTAACACTGGCTGTAAGGATATGCCTAATCTCTCTGAAGAAACTGGTGATAGTTTTACTTTTTTTGGAACAATAGTGCAGCAGGAATTGAATTTCAGCTACTGGTTTGTTTTACACAGACCACTGAACAGCAAGAAGGCTATTTGAAAACAAATGATTCTTTATTGCAGGACCAATCCCTTGAGCTAACTGAGCTTCTGTGTCAGAATGAAGAGAGAAAACCAAGGAGTGGAAAGGAATGCTTAAAAGGTTACAAAGGGTATAGCTTGAATACCTTGTAATACTGGAGAACGGTATCCCATGTGTGATTGTACAGCTTGCATCTGTGCTGGAGAAATAGTGAGTGACTGCTTCCAATAAGCTGTGAAGCTATGAAGGTAAATGAAAAATGAGATCTTAATCTTTGCACCAAACTAGTTACAACAAATGTACTCGAAGTGCTAGAGCCTATACAGTAACTAGGATAGAATTAGGTTTAAAAACAAACAAGCAAGCAGTCAAACATAAACCCCTGAAGCTAAATATACATTTTATATTATGTTCATGTTTTTCAGGGATCAGTTAAAAATCATTTTGTATCCCATTCATTGGAGACCAATTGAAGTCAACTGTATTCAATGCCTGTCCAGACTCTGGCTTTGCCCCTTATACCATAATTTTGGGGACTAGTATAAGAGAGATTCACAGGTGGAGGGATTTCTCCTGTGCCTTATTGTGTAATTGCTGTGGTTATTTTGAATGAATGAAGTGACAGAAGCCAAGAAGATCTACATTCTGCAACCTTCCCTTGGGAATTGCGTATTTTGAGAAATATATTATTAATCAGTTTTCTTCCCTGGTTCTTTCTAATGCCATTTTTAGGTCACTGCTTTGTCCTTTCACAGTCAATATGCTTATGTTCAGAAAACACTGCTATGCCATCTTTTCAAGGAAGTCTATTCTCATCATGCCTCTCATCTAACACTTCTACGCAGTGTTTCTGTGTCAGTGATTAAGGGCACATGCCATAAGCAGTCTAATGCTGAGCAAGATTGATTTCAGAAGTTAAAATAGTAACTGTCTTAGAAGGCATTTTACTTGTCTTGATTCTGATAATCAGTTCACAATGGAATATAATTATTCTGATAGCCTGCAAAAAAATGCAGTCTAAAGTTTTTTGTGGCCTGATGCTTGTTGAAATAAAATTGTAATGATATACATGTAATTATGTAAGTTTGAAAGTCCATTGGAAAGTCCAATTGTGTCCACTGTGAAGGCTGCTGAATAGTAGTTTAGTGAAGACATATTAAGATAAACCTCCACTTTGAAAGAAACAGTAGCCACTTCTGAGCATCTTGTCACCTGGCAGCTAAAATATGCATAACAATACCTACCACACAAAATAGATACACAGACAGAAATACAGGTTATTGACAAGGACTTGGGGGTACTGGTCGATGAAAAAAATGAACATGAGCTGACAGTGTGCGCTCACAGCCCAGAAAGCCAACTGTATCCTGGGCTACATCAAGAGGAGCATGACCAGCAGGTTGAAGGAGGTGGTCCTGCCCCTCTACTCTGCTGTCATGAGACCTCACTTGGAGTATTGTGTACAGTTCTGGTGTCCTCAACATAAAAAGGACATGAAACTGTTGGAACAAGTGCAGAGGAGGGCCATGAGGATGATCAGGGGACTGGAGCACCTTCTGTATGAAGACAGGCTGAGAAAGCTGCGGCTTTTCAACATGGAGAAGAGAAGGCTGTGTGGAGACCTCGTAGCAGCCTTACAATATCTGACAGGGGCCTATAAGGATGCTGGGGAGGGACTCTTCATTAGGAACTGTAGTGATACGACAAGGGGTAATGGGTTACAACTTAAACAGGGGAAGTTTAGACTGGATATAAGGAGGAAGTTCTTTACTGTGAGGGTGGTGAGGCACTGGAATGGG
>JANHGB010066795.1:0-10782 GCA_026283785.1 Coracopsis vasa
CAGGGGGGGGGGGGGGGGTGGGGGTGGGGTCTAGGGGTCTAAGCCCTCAGTGCCTCCCATCTAGTGCTGTTTTTTCTTCTGAGAAGCTTCTATCCATATACCCTGATAGAAGTAAAAGTGTGACAGTGGATAAGGTTCATAGTTATAGCAAACATTTCACATATTTAAAGTGGACAATCTGTAGTCATCATAATGTTTTAAAAGTCTTAGTAGGCTTGTTGCTTACTTACTTACTCAAATTAAACTCCAAATGGATTTTAACAGAATAAAAGGTTCACAAGTAGCAATTCTTAATATTTAGAATATAAGTGGCCTGCTGAAGCCAATGCATCAATGAAAAAGAAAAGCCAAGCTTGCCTTTTAGAGTTCTTTAAACAGAAAGACTTATTTTGATTGTAACAAAAACACCCATAAATCTATGCACATATCTATTGATCTTTCCTTCCTCTTAAAAATGACTCTGTCCCAGTAAGTTGGCATATTTCATAAACAAACCAACAAATTATTGATCCATCATATACTCTAAAAATCCTGTGAAGAATCTAGGTTGCTTTTAAGTTCATGCTATACCTAAGGGAATGAGAAACTCCAAAATGAAAAATAGATATTTAAAAAAAAGCACAAATAATAGAAGATGTATAGCTATTTTTACTTCTGCTCAATCTTTCATTGTAATTCATTCTCTGTTCATCAAAACTATTCTTTATGAGATAATATATAATGTAATTTGGCGATATGATTCTTTGTGGTGGCTATTAGTTATTAACTAATTATATAGCCCTGCAAATATCTCTTTTCTTTTTGTCAAATGCTGTGATAGTGCATATTTTCTTAAGTAGGAACCAAACAAAATTAAGACAGCCTAGCATCTTGTTGCTGAAAGCAGCATTATATTCAGTTTGGATTAGAGATGGATTCTAGTCACATGTCCTTTTAAAAAGGAAATGATGAAGTAGATTACAGATGTTTATTAGTACTAAGTTAGTGAACAGTGCTATGAAATACAAGAGCCAGGTAGCTTTTCAGTTAGTTATTCAACCTATCTTCCTTAGACTGTTTTGAAGAACTCACATGATGCACAGAATCACCAGGAGCTTAACTGTGAATGACTTCCCAGTGATGGATAGCAGTAGGCTAACATTGCCTTTTGGGAAGGAGAGAGAATTAAGGATATTAGTTAGTGATAAAAATAAGCCATTGTTAGTGGCTATTTGTTCAGACACTCATCCATTATCCACAAAGATGCAACTCTTCTCCTTTAAAGTGTAGTAGCAGGGCTGCAGAAGCTAGGTCTATTTTTGCAAAACACCTCTCTTGAAGTAGCTGAAATTCCTGCACTGAGGCAAATATCAGAAAAAAAAAATAAATCTTGGACACCTTGGTGCAAAACTGTCTGAAAAAGACTTCCCTCTTGGCAGCTGTCCAATACTGGAGATTCTTTCCAGTTTGACCTGAAAGATCCTCATGTTCCTGCTTTTCCCATTTTATCCTTTCCCTTTTGTACTTGCTCCCACCTGCACAGGTAAATATCATCCTCTGATAGGGCAGGAAACAGTAACCCCATGAACAGCACTTAAATCCCCTGTTCGATCTTTAATAGTAGGCATGTTATAAAGTTGCCTATACACACTCACAGGGTTTGGCATGAATCAGTGGCGTGAATAACCTGGTCCTACCTGCACAATGGCACAGCTTCAATGAGAAGAGTAGAAAGTGCATACAGTTACTTTCTGCCCCCTATTCCTTTAATTTCTTGCATTGTAATTTCAAGCAAGCAGTGCCTTACTTTTAAGAGTTTTCTTCTATTTTGTCAATTATGTAAATAAGACGAAGGTTGAAAAGATCAATCAAACCTTTGCAGACCAATGTAGGATTTGATTAAAGATGTTTTCAGCTGTAAGTGTAAAGAAACCTTAAGCAAAGCACAGGATCCCTATGCTAACCAAAAAAGAGAAAAAAATTAGAAAAATAAAAGCTTCTTTGTACTGATCTAACAGCACACTGAACTACCTGAAATACAGATCATGGAGCTGATCCATGAGATAGTAATTGGTAGATCTTTTTCCCTCACTCACCACAGTAGAGTAGAGCTGTGCTAAGGAAGAAGCCTTTGTGACTAATGGCTGTGTGAAATGTGAATGTTTACTCTTTGAATACCCTCTGTATTTTACTGCAAAGATCAAGTGAATACTATGAGCCAGCTCCTCTGACTGCAACTTTAGAGGTCAAGGGCCTTAACTGAGTTTTCTGAATTATCATTTGAGTTTGCCAGCCTGTGTATTGAAAGGAATCTCCAGCCTTTGTGGAGCTTCACTTTACTATACTGCTACTGAGGGGACTTTAGAGAGGAGTTTCTGAGCTGTGATGTGGAACTGGGAAAAAAAAAATTGTCTTTTTCTGAGCTTACAGTAAGGCCCAGCTGAACTTTTCAGAGAACTGTGGTGGAAAACGTCCTTCAAGCTGGATACAGATTCATTTATTGAAGCAATATGAGGAGAGAAGAGTAAGGATTTTCCTCACTTGTTTGAGTGAGGGGAAAAAGTCTCAGCACAACAAACAGGGAGAAGTAGTATTAGTATTCACTGCATCAGAGGGATATCAAAATGACTCAAACTGAGCTGCTGCACTGAAGGCTGCTTTATATTCTCAACCCACCTGGTCTAAGATTAAGGCTTCCCAAATAGGAATGTTTTATACTCATAGGCTTAACATGCTTTATTCTTGCACTGACTTCTTTAAAAAAAGGATCTTAAGTTGAAATAAACTGTGAAGCTATGATTACTACTACCATTGAAATTCAGAAAGATACTTTTGAAATGTATTTGTTGAGCAATTGTTGCATACTCAACGTGCTGACTATAAAAAAATAATTGTACTGTGTTTATTTAACATGGCTATTTTATTTACTATTGTCATATTGGTTTTATGGGACACAATACTTTGAATGGTTAGTTCAGTACTCCACACACTGTGTGATAATGATATGAAGCTAAGCCTAATTATTGTTTAAGTTTTTTGATTGGTAAATAGGATGTGAATATATCATAACTTTGATGGTAAATATAAAAGTAATGCATCGGTCTTCAAAAGTGAAAGAAAACTTATTTGAACACAGAAAATTCGAGGGTAACAGATACTTCAAAATACAGAAGCATCAAATGTTCCTGGTATTTTTTCTGTATGAGATGGTCAGAAAGCATAAACTACTTTTTGCTTAATTATTTTTGAGGCGAAATGTTGGATTTTCCAGAAAGATGAACAAGGTATTTTTCATGACCAAGTTTACAATGACTGAGAAATAGTCGTATAATTCCTCACAAAAGACTTTCAGATGCAAAAAAATACAAGCATAAATCATAAAAGTAATTCTTATACAGTTAAGAACACGATTATTAAAACAGTGTTGCTACTAAAAAAATCCTAAGATGTATGCTACCAGTCACTCTCACAGAGGATCTATGTGTAAGTGCAATTTAATGAGTGCTATAAAGCAATGTTTAAGAAAGAGAAAAATCTGCATATTGTCAACAAAATGCAGTTCCTTTTTTAGCTGAGAAAATAAGAATTACCTTGGTTGGAATGTAAGTGTTTCTCTATTTCTGCTAATACTTCAGGACAACTGCAATATGTAATGTTTCCAACTATACGTAAGAATAACTCATCCTTTTTTTAGACAGCAATCAAATTGCATTGGAAATATTTGATAAAATAATAAATTTAAGTGAATTTAGACAGTTTTTGGCAGTTTTTCATTATTTAGTGCCTACCACACTACTGTTAATTTGGGAGGAAATCAGTTTGTGATAAATAATGGAAAAGATTTGCTTCTAGCTAATTTCTTAGCTCATATGCTATGTAACGCAACAGTATATATGATTAGTCATCATTTGATCATGTAGAAAGCATAGTAGAAGTTTTCAATTACATTGTATTGCAATGTGTTTTATAGTTGCTGGAAACAAACTTAAATTTCCTAACCTTAATTATATGGAAGTGTTATCTTTATGATCTTGACAGATTTTTGATTATTTTCTAGCTGTTAAAAGTTCAATACCAAATATTAGATGAGACTGAGATTTTTCAGTTCTCTGACATGAAGAAATGTGATTGATGGATTCACATCTGATGCCTGAATACTAATTATTTATTTTTCAAGAGTATGTTAAAACATAAGCCAGGAAAAATGTAAAGTCTCTCCATTTAATTATATACAATTGCTCTCAAGTATGTGACTTCACTTTTTGATTTGTCAAACAAAACTAGCCTTACCTGATCCAGTCAGCTTTTGAAAAAAACCAAACCCAAACCATCAAGCATTCTTGAAGGCTCAGTAATGAAAAAGACAGGTTATAGAGTGTTTGTCAGGAATACTGTAGTGAGCTGCTTAGTAGAGCATGCATACAGCTTCAGAAGTGTTGTGTTAGGAAACAGCATTTCAGTCTTCAAATCTTGAGTATCTTAATCACTTAAAACCTGTGGAATTTATGTTCACTCTAATACAACAGTAAGAATAATATTTCCTCGAGTAAACAGGTTTGCAGAAATCTGATAAACATGGATTCTATAGAGACTGTTTAAATTTAAATTTTGTTTGACTTATACATGACTAAAATTTTACAAATTGATTTACAGCACCTGTTTGCATGGAACTGTATTAAGCAGGTATTTAAACTTATAATACTTGTATGTCTGAACTAAAAGACAATAAATATGTGCTTATGCATACACACACGTCTACTTGAAAAACGTGATAAACTAAATGGTGTTCCCAAAAATATTCCTTAAAAGAAACTTTTCAAGAAAAGTAGTTTTCTTCTTTGGATTCCCTTGATCAGACACTTTTTGGGGGGCATGGGAAGCAGGTGTTTTAACCTGTTTTAACCTCTTGTAGGTGTCATACCTGCAAGTCTGGGGCTTCCTCAGGTAGCCAGTGTTGTCCTGTGTAGTGGACTGACCCCGGCTGGGTGCAAGATGCCCACCTTTCACATACTCTCACTCCTCTCTCCGGCTGCTGTTTGTCGTGCAGTGTTGACTGCTCACCTCTTCCTTCTTAAATACATTTTCCCAGAGACACTACCGTCATCGCAATGGGCTCAGCCTTTTCCAGCGGCAGGCCCATCTTGGAACCTGCTGGCATGGGCTCTGTTGGACACAGGGGAATCTTCTGGCAGCTTCTCACAGAAGCCACTCCTGTAGCCTGTCTGCTACCAAAACCTTGCCACACAAACCCAGTACACTATGGAAAGCATTTTAACATTGTAGCAGATGCTATGATTTGTGCAGCATGTACACATACTGATGCAAATATAAATTCATACCCTTGTACCCCTTTATTGAAAGATGACATTGAGATTTCCATGTAGTTAATTTCCAGTGAAATTACTGTAATAATTGTTGTCTCCATATTTCACAACTGATAAGTATTAATAAACTGAGTAATAATATTGCTCAGAAGCCTGTGCCTCCTTCTGTTGCCAGTCTTTGAGTATGAATCTAGTTTTCTATATTGCAGTTCTTTCATATATGTCAGTGGTGACCAAAACTTCAGCCTGGTTTTCTACTGTGTAGTAAAGAAATTAGACTAAGCATGAGCTTAGTAGGTCAGTACCAAGTGATTAGTCTTAGAGGAAAACTACATATATATAGGTGAGATCCATTTATTTAATAGATAAGAATGATTCGCCCCTGGAAGAATAGTGAAAAGGCAGTGGAGGGAAGCTCCTCACAAGATTATCCTGTTGAAAAGAATTTCAGTACATGGGATTATCTGTAATGAGATTAACCACTGAGAGATCAAATTCTGACTAAATGCTTCAGGGAGACAAAATGCCCACTAAAACAAAAGAGAAGTGGGAGGTAAAAGCTACAGAATTTAAGATAAAACCTGGTCCTGAAAGTCCAGTTCTTCAGACAGCAATAATAGGAAGAATGGTTGGCAAACATTCAAGAGACCAATGTTAGGAAAAATGTTTGTAATGAATGGAACAATGTGGAAATGTGATAAAAGCTGGCCACTGGTTCTTCTGCATCAATGCTTGGCTGAGAATTCTCATGTGAGCAGCAAAATGACGCTGCAAACAATCACAGTATGTTTTACATTTTGTCTGAGATCAGCTTAGACAGGAGCCCAGAATGAAGGACAAAGTTGCAAGACATTCTACAAAGAATGGGCAATACTTATTCTTAAAATCACCCAGAAGGTTTCAGAGAGAGATATTTGGCAAACTATTAGTGCTGCTAGTAACTAATCAGTAAACAAATATCTGAACATCTTTTCACCGGTGCAACATTTAAACAAAACAGAAAGTGGTTTTGGGGGATGGAGCTATTGGTATATTGTAAAAACATATGGAAAGGAATTGTCACTACATCTAAACTTAGGTAAAAATCAGTATCTAAATTTTCCAAAAGTTTCACTCCAACTCAGTATTTTGGCACTTCTAATTATCAACAGATGCTGCCAGTGGGTAAGTTTATATTTTTGAGGCATAACCCAAAGCAGAGGTAGAGATTGTACATTTCCAGATTCCAGAGATTGTACATGTACAGATTCCAGAAGTGCAACTGTAGCTTTGCCCCTCAAACCTTGGCCATTCTGCATACCTTTTACTGCTCTTGAGGCAGTAACTCCTGTGTAGCATACTTGCTCTGCTGTGACTTTGGCATATCTAGTAGAGGGTGCTGAAAGCTAGTTTTAAAAAAGCCGTGGAAGACTACTGTGTCTATACAGAACAATATTGTGTTCACAGACCTATTAACAGTTCCACAAGTTGCAGGATATGGGACTTCTGTTTAAGGGAGAAATTGAGAAAAGCTGGATTGGAATCCAGGTCTGGCCTGGAGTCCTTACCCTGCCCTGTCTCCGTTACCCATTACTCACTCTAGTAAAATGTGCCGACACACAGCTGCAGTTTGTGGTGTGCTCCTCTGCTGAAATGTCCTTAGCTATTCTGTATGCCACATACAGGAAGGGATAGGATGTGTTTGATTTGTGTGGCAAGATTTTGACAATGGGTGGGCTACCAGGGTGGCTTCTGAGAGAAGCTGTAGAAGATTCCCCCATGTCAGATAGAGCCAATGACTGCCAGTTCCAAGATGGATCCACCACTGGCCAAGGCCAAGCCCATCAGAGATGATGGTAGTGCCTCTGGGATAACATAGTTAAGGAAAAAAAATCTGTGGAAAGGACAGAATAATGGCCTGAAATGTAAACCACACAGCTGGATATACACCTTAACTGTGGTCTGCAAGATACAAAGGTATAGCTATGTACAGAGCATTCTTTCAGCAAATACTTTACGTGTCTTGGTGTGTGAAAATATGAGTTTAAAGCTCTGAGCAGTCTGAATCTGCTTTCTTGTCTGAGTTATCCAAAGTATATGGAAATGGAGAGTTAGTCAAATGCCATAAAGCATGTACAACTTACTGAAGAATAAGGCCAATTTTTGTAAACAGAGTTTTAATTATTTTTAATTAGGAGATGTCTTAGATTTTATTGGAACTTAATGGAGCTTGTCAAATACTTGAAAAGATATTCTCCAAATAAATTATTCAAAGGATATTGCCATTATACATTAATTAATTTATTCAGTGAATAATATTCAGCCAGCTACAGAATTGGTCAAATGCTGCTAAAAGCTATTTGCTGAAGAATGGTTTTGATGAATAACAGCACTACTCTCTGAGTAACACATTTGACAAAAACTACCTGACCAGTTCTATTTTTATCAGGTTAGGGATTTTGAAGTCTTACAATTGAGCAGCCACAGAAACTCCAGGAACACAAGACCCATGGGAAACTCAGTTATTTGAGTAGTTCTTGCTACTACAGTGAACTAGGGAATGGTGAATGTTTTGCAGTAGTTCACATTATATTAGTAGCTTCTGAAAATTAAGCTTGCAAGTCTGCTGACTCCAGAGATAAATCATCTGATTGTTTTCCTTATTTAGTGTTATAGTAGATGATTTGTTCTCTCGTCTTTCTTTTTCTTCGTAACCTGGCTACATCCTCCAAGAGATTCAGGACTTCTGCCATCCATCCAGCATCTCCAAGAAGGCAGTGGAAACTATTGAATTCTTCATGACTGTTGAAAATCAAGGGCATCTCTATTTGTTTCGGTTCAGACTCATCACAGGACTGACTTCAGGGTCTCAAAAAGAAGTGTTATAGATGTGGAAGAGTTGGGACAAGCTTCACTGACCTGCTAAATTCAGAGACAGTGAGGAGCAGGCATCAAAGAGAGACACAGTCCCTCCAAAATAGGATTTACGTGATTTTGCCCTAGAGCGCAAAGCTTTGAGTGTCATTCGCTACACTATTTGTGGACATCAGGGAAACTGCTGCATTCAGAGCAGCAGCAAGGTTAATTAATCCAAGCCAGTTCAGATTGTGACTGCCTGGCTATTCAGCCCTGTGCTTTTGTTTAATTTAGAAGGCCAGGACTCCTCATGTTGCACTTCCTACTCTGCGATGAACATTTGTCCTTGCCCAGTCTTTAGAGAGGGACTGATTGCACTCAGTGCATTTGAGTGATACTGCACAGTCCATTTGAACTATGGTCAGAGCTTGTGGACATAACTGAGGAAATTGGATTTAAAATACAATATAAAATAGATATAATAAAACGTAGCTGGGAAGTATGGTACTTACACATGGATCTGTGCTTTGCTGGACTCCAGCTCCCTGGGCTGTCCTGTTGTTACATGCAGTGTTTTATAGCTGTAGCCTTATGGATCTATGTCATTAAACCTTAAGCATGTCAAGAGGAGTTGTCCTCAGAAGTTGGGCCTATAGACAAACCTTTACAGGCTATGTCAATCTTAACCATTAAGTTAGTCCAGCATAATAGGAACGGCCTTCCAGAGCTGAAAGATCCAAAATCCCTTCTGTATACGTTTCAGTGGAATTTACTTTTGGCTAGTTCTAATTTGCTCCCATGGTCTGAACGCCTGATTTCATCTGATGTGCATTAGGTGTGTTGCAGAGGAGTGTCTTCCAGTTTAATTTCATCCAAATAGATGCTCTGAGACTGCTACACATTGCAAATGAAAACACTGTTACTTGGATGGATTGAGAGATTTGCTTCAGTTGAATAAAATGCTAAGATAGACACACTCCTTATTGCTCAAGGAAGTAGGCTTGCTGTGTGCTGGATTTTAGATAATCATGGAACCAAATTAGATTTTTATTATACTTTCTTATTAAAAAAGCAGAAAGAAAAGCAGATACAGTTTACTGAATTCTACCCTTCAGATTTCTTTGAATGAGCTTTCACTGGTGAGTGGGTTGAGCAGAGTGAAGTGAGGTGTTTAGGATTTGAGAAGTATATTTATTCCACAAATTAATTAAATCTAGAATTACAGATGTTTGTTAGTGTTTGGCAAAGTCTCACAGCATTGCCTATACTGTTAACCAATAAAATGTGTTAAAATTAGCATCTCTTCTGAGCTGCAAAATAGTGTTGTTAGGCTCAGTCACAATACTGAAATAAATATATAATTTAAATCCTCATTCCTGCAAATATATATATATTTTTTTTTCCACTATCTATGAGAAAATCCCAAATGGTATGATGAGCAAAGACCTTTAAATCTGCACTCCCTCTGGAGTATAACAGTTTTACTGTAATTGCATCCATGAGTGAGAAATATTATGGGTCAAAAGCAGGCTTAGGAGGCCCTCAAGTCTGACCTAATTATCTACAGTACATTTCCACTCTTCTCCAGATACAGTTCTATATCTGGAGGCCAATTAATTTTCATGCTATGTACAGTGAAGCATATTTTTGTGTCTCTTGTAGTCACTTGGGACTTAATAATAATATACTATTTCAGTATAATAACAGAACACAATTGAGATATTGTGATTTAATAATATAATAGAGCTCAACATCACAGCTAACTACTATATGAACTACATCAGAAACATACAGCTGTGTGCCTAACATTTTAGGCAGAATTTGGGGTGAAGAACACTAAAAGCCAATCCTCTTCATCTCCAATCTACTTGTCTCCATTTTGTCTGTGTTCTCTGTAACACGATGGCTATCCTGCAATGTGTGAGCACGCATGTCAGGACTCAATCTGATCTAAATATCCTAGAAAACCATTATTTAACTGTTTTTTTGTGATTATTCTGCTGTGTAGCTTTGAGGCATTTAAACCTTCTGTGCCTCTGTTTCTTGGTGTCAACATTCAATTCTGATCTTACAATGCTTTGACATTCCACTGTGGACTACCAATGTAGAGGAACTAAAACTTACCAGCAAATCATCCTAGTTATTCCCCTCTGTATTATAAAATAGGGATCCTTCTTAGTGCATCACATTCTAACATAAAGCTGTTTCCTTTCCTCTGCCAGTGGAATGGGCTCAAGAGGGCATACACAATGCTGCTCACCAGGGGTGGGTCATACCACTTCTGTGCTGGAGCATGTAAGACCTGAGAACCAGAAAAATAATACTTTAATGACAGTACTGAAAAAAAAAAAAAAGAAAAAGGAAGCAACATCAACCACAAATTAAGGAGAGAACAGGGGCAATCACATTTAAAAGAGACAGAAAAACAGATGTGATGACACAGAAATAAAACCCAGGAGGTGTAATTTCTAAAGCACCGAACATTGAACTGGTGCTATTCCATCAGCAGATAGTTTCAAAAAACCCATGTAAAGCTTATTCAAATGCACTTTATATTCAGTATTGTCTGCCTTGCCCGCTGTGATGACCTCATACTGTCTAAAGTGAAATATACAGTTTCTTAATGCTCTGCCCATATACCTTG
>JANHGB010066796.1:496-19259 GCA_026283785.1 Coracopsis vasa
GCCCGGGGCTGCGGCGAGCGGCCGGGCCCCTCCGCAGCGGCCTCTCCTCGTCGTCCTTGTGGGTGTGCTCTGGTACTTTGTGTATTTTATCTCCTTAATCCCGTGTAACGACCCAGGGTGCTCGGGGCATCTCTTCATGGCAAGGTGAGGGTGTCCCCTCGGGCGCCTGCGGGCTGGACTTGGCGAAATCGGCTTCTCGGAGCCGTCGCTCCTCGGTTTTCCTGCTTTTCAGCGTGCCTTGGGGTGCTCATAAGGGAGTCTCATGTCGGGGGTAAGCGAGGCCCCCTGATAATTCCCGCTGGAGCTCAGACAGCCTTTGGCTTCTGTGGCAGGTGGGAGTCCTGTGACAGCATCGCGTGGAGCTCAGCAAACTAAATGAGGAAATGGTTGTTACCGTGAATGCAGACGCTTTTCTTTTATATTAAGTGTGGTTGGGTCGGTTCTGCTGTTTTCCGTTTTTAATATGCTCCTTTTATGTATTGGCACCCCATGGCTGCAGTGTGGAAGATGTTGAAGGAATGTCTTGGAATATGGAGAAATGTGGAAAAGCAGCTCTCAGTGCTGGGACAGCAAACGAGATGCTAACTTGCTACGATGACCAATAGCTCTGGAAGTGCTGGTTAGCATGAATGGCTCTCTCCCTAGTCAAACAAGTGCGGTAGAGTTGCAGCTTTCATAGACACTGTTGTGAGTAGCCGTGGGCAATTGACAGAAGAATCGCTTCTCTGGATGTGTTCTTAACCTTTCAGTTGCCCACACAGCGATGAGGTCTAGGCTCTTTTGATTTAAACCTAGAAGTACATGGAGCAGAACTCTGGAGTGAATGTAACTGTGAACATATTTTGTCGTAGTATGATAAGTGAGAACGTAGGACCTTCGATACAGACAGGAATCTCACTGCATCGGCAGTCTTTTCTTTTTCACCCCCCTCCCTTCTGCCATCTGTCAGATAATAAATTAATCTTATGGTATAGATGGAGTTCACTTTTCTCCACAATTTGCTTTCCCAGCTTATCTTCTAGTTTTTGCCATATTATGAAAAGTAAGCCTGTGTGCATATTTTTTTTTCTTCTGTATTTCAAACCTGCCAGGATAAGAGGTGAAATAAAAATGCTTGCAGCAGCAATGCAATGTAATCTGCCAGTGTTTGCTCTCTTTTTCTGCCTCTTGCAACATACGATTGGTCATAGACTGACAGGTAATGCATGGAAAGATGCTGTTGTAGCCAGTCAGTAGCATTTTCAGATGGATATAAAAATAGGTGTGTGTACAAAGTTGATATCCTTATGTATTACTTGATTTGTCTGGAAAAAGACTTCAAGTTCTGATATATTTCCAGAACTTCAAACGTGTTATTTAAGTTTGTATATAGACAGCATTTGTTGTAGGCAAAAATGATTAGAGAAGAAAAAGAGGGATGAAAAGGTAAGTTTATGTAAGGAATGTAAAGATACGTAAGTTATATTAATACTACATATAGAACAAACTTATTTCTTCATCCTGCTTCTTTGGAGAATATGACACAATAGTAAGATGATGCTATGATGGCATCTAAAATATGCTTAAGTCTTTTACTAATATACTTATGCATAGTTTTAAACCTTTGCTCTAAGTTCAGTGGTGTTGCTGTTCACTTCATTACAGTGGAATCCTCTGTTATCAGTTGCATTCTGCGTAAGAGGTGAAGAGTTTCTTGTTCAGGTTCTGAATTTCAGCAGGTCCCTGCAAGGGTAGTTTTGGGTAGAGCCTAAGTTGCATCAAAAGCATGTTACTGTTCTTATTTATACCCAGTAGTATGTAAAATAAGGTCCTTCTGTAGTTGTTACAGTCAAGTACAGATACGGAAAACATACTATCACACAAAGAAGTTACAAGGTAGATTTCTGAGGCAATGCTGCATTGCTGTTTAATGAAACCATATCTTAAGTTCTAAGTTCTGCTTAAATACCTGCTCACTTTACTGCATTTCTGCATGTGTCTTCATTCAGAAAAGAATAGTCTGTTTGCCATCTCTGAGTGAATATATGTTAAAATCCTGAACTCATGCAATTCAGCTTTGTGTCAAGAACCATGGCAGTGATGTTGCTCAACAGAAAACACAAATTATGGTGTGCAAGACCATTGCCTAATGTTCAATATCATTAAATAAAAAACTATACCACGCAGCAAAGTTGCTCAACAAATGATGCCATGCAATAGCATTACACAATAAATCATACTGAAACAGTACTACACAGCAAAATTACACAATAAAATGTGAAGAAACTTTATTCCCACTACAACTCCTACACAAAACCTTCTCATTCATATAAACCCAAATTTACTCATTCTCTCCAGTTCTCCCTACAATTTTTTTATTGGACACCCATGTCTGTCTTTAGCCCTGTTCTCTATATTCAGCAGGATGGTCCTGCCAGTAGGTGTTTTCTATTGCTACCCTGTGCTCCTCTGATGAAACTTGTGTAGAACTGTGCCAGAACGTCCCACTGGGTCTTGTGATGCTTTATTTTGGTTCTGTAAAGATTCAGTCTTTTTCCTCCCCTGCTTTGTGCTGTTTAAAAAGGAACCAACCTTTTCTGAGACCACAAACAACCCCAAAAGCCTTGAGTATCTGATAAGCCTAACTGGTTTTTGGGGTTTTTTTTAATGATATCACAATTTTTGTATCATTAAGCGTGCTATCTAAAGCTGATTTCTTTGTAGTTTTGTTTTTTTAACTTTTGAGTTTGGGTATAATAACAGTATTCTGTGACTTTTTCCACATATATATTATCAAATATATTTTCAGCCTTAGCTTAATATTTTACTTGTTAATTTGTTGAAAAATTACTTTTTTTTTTTTCCTCTCCTTCCTTGACTACCTTTTTTTTACTACCCCTTTCATGAAAGCCTGACATCCATTGTAACCATATATTCACCTGAAAAGGCTGAAGGAAAGCATTTAGGAATCCATACATTTCAAGGAGAGACAGAAAGACAAAAATATGGTCTTAGGGGTCATCATGATAAGAAAAGGTGGTCGATGGAACAGTTCCTATGAGAAAACACGGTCAGGGAATTCCATGCCATTATTTCTGTAAGGGCATGGGACCGCTTACATGTAATAGGTAGGACAGTGCTTCCTTCTTTCTCTCGGCTCGCGTAGCTGACTGGGGTTAGATCCGCCAGAAAGGATTAAGGGCATGATTAGATGACTGAGCAAGTGACTTAAAGGGAGGTTCCAGGCTGAGTCCAGGGGAACTATTAAGATGAATAACTCAGGATACAATCCAGGAAAGAAGAATGTGGAAATCTCAAAACATGGGGGTGAAGAGACATTTGCAATTGGGGAGGGGGACTAGGAGGCTGTGGCTTTAAAAGGAAAGGTTTGTGAAACGCTGTATTGAAAAGAGTTATTGTAGAGGAACTAGTTAATTTGAATGTATTGAGCTAAAAAAACCAAAGGCTTTACAGATTTCGGGTGAGAATGGCTGTTCTTGGACCTCCAAGTTGAAAGGAGGCAGGGCTATTCCCAGCCATGTGGGACTGCTTTGGAACAGCAACTATTTACAGCTGTTGCAGTTAATAAGATTACAGACTTTTTCCATCAGGAGGAAAGGAGAGAGGAGAAAGATGCAAACTTTCACTTTAGTGGTAGAATAGACTTTGAAGTAGGATTTTGTTCAGGAGCCATGTCAGTCATAGATTTTATCAGTTGGATCAGAAGTATAAGGCAATGAGGATGGGGAAGAGGGGAAACTTGCATCTGCTCTCTTTAAAAGTGAATCAGTGGAGCAACTTCCATGAGAACTCAAATTGCCATAAAAGTTTTTGCCCAGAAGATCTTGGGACTAAGTTAAGAATGGTTAGGAAATTTAGGTTCAGTTTCTTTTTCAGTCCAGGATACAGAAGTAGAAGCAGACACATGGTTTCTGCATGGGAAAACAAAGGAGGGAAGAAGAAAATGTGGCCAAAGGATCCTGAATTTTTATCCTTGAGGAAAGTTCATTGGGGTGGTTAGCAGAACAGTCTGAGTGCAAGCGCTACCTTGTATTTGAGGATTTGTGCCAAAGCTGGAGACAAATAGAATCCAGATGAAAGTTCTTCTGAGGGTGACGATGGGGAGAGAGAACAAAAGGTGAGACAAAGGTTCATGAAGTCTGTTTCACAGAAACAAATTGGAATGTGTTCCTAAGCTTCTGGAGGGCTGGCTGAACATCAAGCTTGATGATTTGGCGTGATGCCTGTCTTGTAGATAAACTGGTCCCTCGAGAAGAAAATTGGTTTTGATCTGACCACATCTGGGTAAAGCACAAGGATTAGACAGGAAGAAACACACCAGAAAATGGGGAAGCTAGTCTGACTGGGTTAGGCTGTCTTGCTGCAGAAACTTGTGGCAGAAGCAGCACTTGGAGATATTGATTACAGAAAAATGTTAAAGGCTAGATTATGAGTCTACTCTCAACCAGATAGAGCACTAGGAGCATCCAACTTCACTTGTTTCATTAAGCATCCCACTTAACTGCCTGCCAGTGGAGGGAGGGACTTTATTAGTGAATTAAAAACAGCTGTCGGTATTGAAGACAGTTTGCTGAGTCTTTAAGGGAAATTCTACCCACATTTCATCACCAGAAGATTTTTATCAGACTATGGAACTCAAAAGACATAATCAGAACAAAACAGACACCAAGCACCTTTGGCAATGGAGACATTGTTTGGAAAGTACAGTACTGGAGTAGAAATGTCTACTTAGAGATTTTTTTTGATCATCAGGCTTCAAGAACTCAAGTCTGAGGGAGAAGCCTGAAGCAAAGCTAACGCTACGGATGAGGAGCCAAGTTGTGAATGGAAGACTCTTTCCTAAAGTGATGGAGTTGTAGGTGATCGTGTGCAACTGTCATCATGGAAGTTCTTCAAAGAGCACCAGCAAGAATGTGATACGAACTTCTATGTGAACACTAATCAGCATGTTCCAGAAGCAAAAGGAAATGTTTGGACAACATGGCAAGAACATAACTTCTGAAAATTCTTTTTAAGGCTATGTAAATAGCATGTCTTGAAATCTTTGGAGAAAGTAAGATATTACTAATATTCATAAGGCAGATTCCATGGAGCAAAGTTGCAAAACTGCTTTATACAGAATTTAACCAAGATGATTGCATTACTCTACTACGTACTGCAGAAGGCCAAATTAATAGATGTTTAAAATTACTCTAGTAGAGTTCTTGCAGATCATGTTTCTCAGCTCAGGCTGTATGCCATTAGTGAGGTGCAAATCAACATGTGGTCTTGGAGCCACATACTACAACAAAAGGTGAAGGATTCTTGAGTAGTTGAAATATTTGTGACATGAAACAGATTCATTCTTCCTGGGGACTGCACTGGTTATGTAAATTGTTTGAGCACAGTGGTTTAACAGTTGTTCTTAGATCTCTAGTTGGAGAAACATGACTAGAAGTTGATCATGGTAGTCATTCTGTATTTATGCTGTGCTTGGGGTGAAGAGACTTGTAGCAGGGCTGTGGTTATAGCTATGGAAGACAAGAATAGGTTGCATTCAATTCATTTCCTGGTTACTATCCTGTGCAACCAGGAAAGGTTATCGAAGGTTTCATAAGGGCAATTGGTAGAGGAAGATGTAGGAAACACAGAACATAGTTCCTTTTAAAGTCTTCTAGATCAGGAGCCATGAGGAGTGGGTGAGGCTTGACTCCGCTTTTTCCTTTGCCAGTCCAGACAGGTTTTTGGAGTTACTCTATTCACAAGGAAAGGATTAAGGGAGCACTTAAATAAAAGGTGAGTGAATGAAGAGGCTTCAACTGTGAGAGAACTTTTGGAGGAAGAATTTGCTAGGATGCAGGACTGGAAGTGGGGGGGAAGGCTGTTGTGTGTACTGAAGAGTTTTTGAGGTAAGGCAAATGGGGTTAAACATGAATGTCCTGAAAAAGTGGAGGTTAATGAGAGGTTTTTTAGATAAAAATAATTGGCCATAAAAAGAATGAGAGTTTTGGCTTTTTTAAAGAGTGTTGGTGTGAGTGGAGTGTGGCTGGAGCACAGAAGTTGGGACAGTGGGCTTTTAAGGGCAGATCAGATACATGAACTAGGGCTATTCTGACAGTAAACTGTTATATGACAGGGCTTTGCTTTCTCAGGCTGTATTCAAAAACAAGCTTGAAGCTACCATTCCATTTCATAAGGAACTCTCGTGCGGGAGACTATCTTGACTGATCCCTCCTTTAGGAAGAGGTAGATGTGGGATACATAGCTTCTGGGTCTTGCTTAGGTGGCCGGTGAGTACAACTGTGCTTAGTGTTGTAAAGACTCAAGTGCTTCTGAGTGTATGGACTTCAAGGTCTTGTGGCATTTTAAGGACATAAATTAAGGCAGCTCTGAAATCAAGGTCTGCTGAGACTTAGGTGTCAGCTCTGTGAGGATTTTCAGGACTGCACCCTGGACTGTAGGTAAAGCAGTAAGTAGCTCCAAGGCAAGCCTAGAGATGAATTGAATGCAACGTGTTTTGTATTAACTTCCATTGTGTGTGCTTGGATCTCAAGATAAGCATGAGCTAGTTTGCCTTTGTCTCATGGAAGGTGAGGGGGAATAAGTTATATAAATTTGGTTTGCATTTGATGAAAGGTAATGGCACATCTGTGGGCATTAACTGCTCTTGATCGTGTGAGGTTAACTTGCTTATGTGCCTGCAACTCAAATCCTTTCTTCATGTACTTGAATAATTTCAGTGGTTTGATCATTAACTCCTGCTCCAGAGTGTTCTCTCTCTCTGTGGCATTGTATCTGCTTGTGTCATGAGATTCTTCCCTAGTTTCACTCCATCTATTCACCTTCCACATGTACTCCTCAGTTTCAGCATAATTGTGGACTTCTGACTAGTTGTTTTATTTCCACTTTCTTATTCCTCTTATCACTTTGTGCAGCATCTCAAAAGTGTCTTCTTCCTGCTCTTGTAGTCATGCTTCAGATTGCATGCTTGTCCATGGTGTTTTTACTTATCTCCTTGTTCCCTCTCCCAGTTACAGCAAGTATGAGAGATTGTTTTATTGGTTTCTGAATGCTCACAGAGTGTTGCTGAAAGAAGGGAATTTGTAACCCATTTCTTTCACTTTTTTTTGTTAAGACAAGATTTTGCGTCCTTCTACCCTGAGAGCATCTTTGTAACACCTTGTTTTTAAATGGTTTGAGGTACTCTAAATGGGGAAGAAAAAAAAAAAAAGGAAATACAAATGATAAATTGACTAGCTGGGCTGTAAGTATGAGACTTAATATTGTCTGGGTTTGCATTTAATATTTAGTAGTTTACCAAGAACAGATGTGCCCAATAGAAATACTTACACATAAGAGTACCCCCAAATGTTTTCATATTTAGGTCAGTTTTCTTCTGTCTAACTTGGTTTCAGTGATCCAAGAGTTTTTGCTGAAGAGTGAGAATGCAGAAACCATTGGAGAAGCGTAGGTATGCGAGCCATATGTTACCATGAAAGGTAACACGACTGTAGAAGTGAAGAGATGTAATTGTAGCATTCATTAGGGTATGGCATTATCTAGCTGCCAAACTGATGATTTTGCTTCTGTATACCTAATGAGTGAAAGATTCAGGCGCTGATCATTCTGGTCATCTTTGGGGGCTAAGAACATTTTCTTATTTAGTTCACGTTTTGAAAATCCACATTTCAAAAGTAGTTTTTTTGGGGTTTTTTGTTTTTTTTGGTGGTGTTTGTTTTTTGTCATCCTCCCTACCCACCAGATTTGCCATTTGTTACGATGTTGAAGGCACGTTGAGGAATTAAGTTCTAAATGTTTTGTGGTGTTTATTTTTCTTTGGAGGCTTCGTCTGATGTACTTGTGTTAAGCTACCAGAAGACCTAATGTACCTTACAACTGTAAATTTTACTTCTGCCCCTGAACCTTACATAGGAGCAAATATATTTCAATAACTCCTTGTGTAGTTTTCACTTGAAACAGAAGTAACAGAAATCCCACTTCGTCCTTCTGTAAAACCAAATTGATGAGCAGCATCCTCATGCTGATTCAATCAGAAAAAAACAGGTAGTTTATCAGAGATTTCTGTGCAGCTCCTTGCAGATGTTCTCAAGTAACTTTCTGGTATATTATTTTTAGGTGGATTTCGGTTTTCATTGCTGGTTTTCATGCATGTTTAATCACTCATCTAGGAGTCTCTAAATGTTCATCTGCAACCCCAAATCATCCTGTTAGGAGAACAGCAATACTAGTGGTTTACACTTGCTGTGTAGTTAAGCATTGGTATCCTTCAGCTGTGTTAGCACATTAGGAAGACATATATCTGTGCTGAACTTGCTGTTCCATGGATGCTGAGTATGTAATACATCTCTACAGTGAATAAGGCCTTGCAGTTATTATTAAACTTATTAATAATCCTCCACATTTTTCAAGAATGTTAGCTTTGAGAAGATTTATTTTGTGGTCACCTGCTTCAGCATAATAAAACCCTGAATGGTACTAGATGGGCCAGCAGTCTAATCTGTTATTGCAACGTTGAATGTGCATAAATCCTGTGTTTGCATTACTGCTTACTGATACCCCTACAATTATTTTCATAGTACCAAAACCCTCTGCTTTTTGGGGAAGTAATGACATCTCCAGTCTGAGCTCACAAATACAGTTTTGGCTAAGACCACAAAAGTTTGAACAAAAGCTTCAATAAAGAAAACACTATAGGAGAAAGTTTGTTGAAGTGTATTTTATGGAGCACTTTTCTTTCTAAAGAAATACAGAGACATGGGCTGGATCGTGTATTACTGCAGCTACTTCGTAGGAGTGCATCCCATGGCTTTTGGGGTTTTTTTGCTTGTTTATCTGTTCTGTTTACCTGTTTACTCCATAACTTGTAACATTTAAAAAAGGCATGTAGGTTTCACTGGACTGGGAATTCATTTTGCTTCTGTGCTGCTTGGAAAAGTAAGATCTGACAAATGGAAGGATGCTACGAGCCTGAAGGGTGTATTACCTTGCAAATCTTGTGTAAGCTTCAATGAGGATTATATTTTCATTATTCCTTGAAGCAGAGTGTTTGCATTATCCTCACAAATAATTATGATCAACAGAGGAGGTAAATAAAAAATAACTTGAATGAGGTGATCTCTTAGACTTAAAAATACTGAGACTAGATGGTGAATTGAAATGGCTCCTGAACTTCATAATAATTTCATTATTATCCTTGTCTTGAAACAAGCGTATCCTGAATTGCTGTGTACAGACACAAAGACAATATAATATCAGTGACTGAATGATAGGGAGTCCCAAGAAGACTGGAATGCTAATTAGAATAACAGGAATACTAGTTAAAATAAATCAGACCTCTTAACGGCAAATTGGGATTAGGCATTCCCGTTACTTTAATGGGAGTTTATGAAACACATGCGTATTATGCAGGTGTTTATTAGCTGTAGGGGATGTTCTTAGCTGTGTGGTGTTTTGATTTTTATGTTGCATGTGTTGTTTAGTCAATAAACAGCCAATTACGAAGCCCTGATATTTAAAACAAAGCCACAGTTGGTTATAGGCAGTACCTGTTAGTCTTGTCTGTAGCTCCTTGGAGCTGGTATCTCATTTCTGAGTGCAACAGGATCTGTTCAGCTTCATCTGCAAACTTTAAAATCTGTAGGGTTACTTCTGTTTTTCAGAGTATATGCTTTCATTATTCACTGTGCTCGAGACTGAATATTACATCTTAGCTTGGTGTTTCATAACTTGTTAAAATGACAATGCTTTGTCATAAAATTTTGAGGTCTTCTGTTATTGGTCCAAACAAATTAGTTTGTTCTTGGCTAGTTAAAGCTTGAGGATTGACAAAATACTTAACTCAGATATTTCCATTCATTCCTGAAGGTCAAAGTAAACATGTTTTCCTTGTGCTGTTCTGTATTCAAAAAAAAAAAAAAAAAAAAAAAAAGGCTTAGATCCGGCCAGCTCTTGTGCTTTTCTGTGCTAGATTTTGGAAACTTTTGTGTGTATAGCATCATGCGCATGTCATCCTTAGCTTTACCCATAACATTCCCGCCTCTTTCTGATCTTGCCAGTCATAACTACCACTGATGATACGACATCATTGTTGTAATACAGAATTTTTCTGTGGGGGAAATTGTCAGGTACTTGCTTGACAAGGAAAATTAACTATACCAATCAAGTTCAAGGCTGATTTAACTGTTTGTAGAATATCTAGAGAGAAAATAAGGATAAAAGATAAGTCTTCAATCTAGCAGAGAAAATTATCACAAATTGGTTAAAGTTTAATCCTTATTCCTTGATTTAGGGAGCGAATTTATCCAGTGGGTCTAGGTAACACTTTGCAGCAAGCTGTTATGTGTTCTACTGGGTTTTCTGCCTCTGAAAAGATGCGTCCTGTAGTAAAAAGGGAAATTCTTGTAAGGAAGATCTCTTAGCTAGAACTGGTTAAGGGAAGTTCCATGGCCTTTGTTTTGTAGATTATTGCAATGTTCCCAGGTATGGGAATCTTTGACTCTGTCATACTCCTTAGAAATACCCATAGACTGCAGACATTGCCAAGTATGATAAAAGAGATAAAGGTGAGAAAGAAGCATAAACTGGACATTCCGTATGTACCAATCCTTTTGCTTTCCTGCAGCAATCTGTCTGCACAGTCGCTCCTAGAAGGACGTAGACTTCTGATTGAAACAGAAGTGAGATGATAGACCTGTTATTTTAGCTCATGCTTCAGTCCTCTATTGTAAGATTTCTCATAAACTTGATAAACTGTGATAATTGAGGATTAGAGTGCAGTACGTGCAATGAATAGTCAAAGTGCAATGAAACATCAAAGCAAACAAGTTAATTCAAATACTGGAGACCTTTAAAAGTATCATTCATTTTGGGCCATATAAACTGCTCTAGTAAAATTGTAACAAGTGAATAGAAAACTTAAAAATCTGTAGGTATTCAATCCAAAGATGCATGACCTTTCAGTTTTGACTCTGCAATGGTACTTCTCAAAATTTTCAGTTGCAAGTTGTGCAGCCCATGTAACTAGTTGTGTACTGGCTTATAGCTTCTGCTTTTTTCTATTTGTATGTTCTGAGGGTTCAGTTAGTCAATAACTGAGCTTTTTCTTGGAATCTACAAACATAGCAAATTCTCATACATTATTTTATTTAGTTTAAAAGCCTAGGGTCTAATGGAGATGCTTATTCGCATTTGCTTTCAACTGAGCCAGTCTGCAATGGTGGTACAGCCACAGTGGACTTTATGCACCTGTAAATATTTACAGGACTGAGCCAGTATTTCTGATAAAAATGCGGAAAGAGAAGTATGTTGTATAGAATATTAACCCATAACCAGAAAGAGAAAGGGCAGGGGGAGGCACTAAAATACTGCAAAGGAATCTGATGTGAAGCTATGTAAACATTTAAAGTGTGTGATGTTATTTCTCACACATTTTCTTCTATGATGCATGTTTTCATTTTATAATATCCTTCCATTATAGTGCTAGTGGAGCTAACAAGGTGTAGGAGATTCTTAGACAATTAAACTAGTGTAGTTCTGTCATGCACTGCACCAGCTACTAGGAAGGAGAAAAATAACTGTTACAGCTGAACCCAGGACAGGTTCATAAAACAATCTTCCAGTTAGATAGCACTGGTTTGCCTTCCTTATATTTTGGAATTAAAATTTCTCTCACTTACAAAAATCTTTCTTAAGTTGAGATGAGGCTTTGAGAGCACTTCTTTTTAAAATTAACAGCCTGATTTGCAGAGAGCTCTCACTGTTAACAACCACTTTTAAACAGTCACCATCATTTCTGCAGTGTCTTTAGAAATGTAATTGGACAGATGGATGTGCTGGATTGGCACTGTAAGTGTCTTTGCGCTGAGAATAGTATCAATAGCTATTAATAACTTTGAAAGGCTCTCCAGATAAATTAGTAAGTAGCGACCTTATAGCCAAGGAATACATATGTTGTTAAAGTAAAAATAAAGACTAAGTATTGATGTTGAATCTGATCTTGATCTGAAATGCAGGTAATTTCACAAGTCATATATTTTAGTTATGTAATGTTTTCTTTAAAACTAATCTTAAAAGCAGAGATCATCACCATTATACTGTTTCAGGATTTCTTCTGGTGAATGTAGGAACAACTGTGCTATGCATCTGTTTGCTTATTTTTAAAGTTTGTACTTGAGGAAATTAAAAAAAAAAATCATAGGCTCAGTAATACATAGGAAATGTAACATCTCAGATCCTCTCTACTGGAAAGAAAATGCTGAACCACATTAAAGAGCAGGTTTTGCATATTAATACATGGTGTGTTTCACAGAAGTTTGTTGTGGGTTTTAACTATAGATCACCATCAATGCAGCCTTACTTACCAAAATTTATCTTCATTTGCCTTCCATATTTCAGTGTAGGTTAATTATGTCCTCTTTGGACATTACCAGATAGGATATTCAGTCCTTTTCACTGGTCCTGCTCTTCTTTCTTTGGAAGAAGAAATCTGAGGAGTTCATGTGTTTCCTGTTAAATGCCCCACATGAAGAATTAAATCCTGCAAGCATAGGTGCTTCAGGGCATTTAAAATTACTTATTATTTTTATATATATATATATATATATAAAATATAGGTGTTTTTCTCTTTCCTGTCTTTGCAATATGAAACTTTAAAATGTATATACACAAAATGACAGGAAAACCTTGTGTATATAACTATTTCATATTCTTCCCTTACATAACAGTAATTTTCTAGCAAGAGCATGTTAGCAGATGCCTTATTCTACTCTGGATTCACATTTACTATTGACTGCAACTTCAAATGTTTGTTGTGAAACTTCTCCCACCTTATCAAAAAAGAAAACAAAGTACTGCAGTTTGTGCTATCACAACAGACATTTTCTTTGTGATTGAATTAGAATCTGGGTCTTAGGATTTGAAAGACAAACACATTAATCTCCTGAAAGATTCAGTCTCTGTCAATTCTAATCAGGTAAAGGCATTGGTTGTTTTGCTTCAAAGCGGTTGGAGGGATTTTTTAATTCAGGGATCTGGCCTTTTTATTTCAAGCTTATTTCACCTTTCAGGTAATAATGTCCTTATTGCATGCAAAGTACTGCAGGATTTGATACACTCATATGTCCCCTTAAGATATCACAGTTTTCTGTAATTTGTAGAAATCATTTGTGTTCATCAGCTCCAGCTAGTAAAGAGAACGCAAAATTATGCTGGTTTTACTAGAACAGGGTTGGGGATGGCAGGGATGAGGGTATTGCAGTAGCCAGCCTAGGAGGTTTGTCATTTAAGCAGATGACTTGAAAGTGAATTTATCTTGGTTTGAAAGAGGGTATCTGAAAAGAAGTTTGGAACAAGGGTCTGCATTTAACTGTGTTTTCTGTGTAGAACATGGACAAGCAGGCTTACCTGGTAAGCTGAAATGAAATTGGTTTTGTAATGCTTTCTGTGCAGTATAAATAGTGAATGGCACTGATTTGAAACTGAGTAAGTTACTTTGCATTATCCAGGTGAAATCTTGTGATGAACAAGTTTCTAAATCTAGTGAATTTTGGGATGAATAACAGCATGTTTTCTGGTGCCACGCTATAAGTAAAAAGTAATCATGTGTAGAATCTCCTAAATGCCCTTAAAATAAATGCAAGGTGTTGGTTTTACCACAGTAGGAATTAGAATAAACTTTTTGACTATTCACATGCTTTTGGCCAGGATGTACTCCAGAACTGAATTGCCTACTACATTCCCTCTCATACAGGCATTCTGTGTTCAAAGTGTAATTAATTGCCCTAGGAGGGGTCAGGTCTCCCAAGTCCCAGTCAGATGATTTTCCTGGACAGTGTTATGTGGTCTGTATCAGTAAGCTATGCTTTTCTTGCAAATACTTTTAAGATTTATCTCTGAGATGTGGTGGCTCACTGTCCAAAACCCTGTGCAGAGGGAAAGTAACAGGCTGAAACCATGATACAGGTATAGAAGTGTAATGGCAGCTGCTCAGATGCTCTTATCTTGTTGTGAAAGTCAATTAAATAGACCTCTTGGTTTTCCCCTTTTCTTCTGTTTGTACTATTTGTGGAAAGTAGATGGATTAATTATTTACAGTGCTGATGAAGTGTGAGCAAACCCCACTTGCAGCTGGGCTTTCATGAAAGTTGTCCCTCTGTCTTTTCTTTCACCCGCTGATGAATTCTTATTCTTCCCTCTAGAAATCTTTGTCTCCTGCCACAAAAAGAAATCTGGAATAGGTCATAGCTTCCTATTTTCAGCAGTGGGTGGTAACATTCAGCTACTGGGCAAAATTCTAATCTTCTTCCCTTTTCGTATTTTTCATATTGTCACTTTAGCATTCAGGATACCATGAAACACTGGGTTAGAAAATAGAAGGTAGATTCTCTTATATGTCCTTGCCTCTTTATACTGTTTAGTGCAAGAGTGTTTGGAAAAGTAACTGGGTCTCTTGCCTCACGTATTCTTAACTCTTTGCACACTACAGTGTCTGAAGTGACACCATTCTGCTTGCTTAGTGTTAGATGAGTCTTTGCCCATTACTTTGCTACAGGTGAATGATGAGGTTCTCCAGTTCTCTTGTCTCTTAAGTGGTGTATTATTTTCAAATTCAGATTGGTAGAGCTAAAAGCAACCAGGAGCTAAAGTGTAAGGAAGATAATAGTGTAATGATTGCAGTGCAGCAGTGTGATTTCAGCTTCCATAGTAGTATTCTGTGATGTCTGGATAATTGGGCTGTTCCTTTACATCCCAAGACGCTGTACTGTAGCATAAAGCGAATGTTCTCATGTTTTACAGACAGTACGTTAAATTGTAATAAAAGTGTTTGTTCCAGGGACTTGTTGAAAAGTAAGAGGTAACTGTCTTCTCTCTTTTTCTTCAGTTCTGTTTCAATGTCTGTGTTTCTACAGCCAATCTATCTGACTTTTTGCTGCTCCTCTCTACTTCTTGCCCTATCTCACCCTTGGTTTCTACTGGTGGCTGTGGTCGCAGGGGTGAGTCCTGTCATCCTGGCTGTGTAAGCCTTTATGGAGGTTTCCATGCATTAGGATGACTTCCCTCTTCTGATATGAATAGCCGCAATGGAAGCAGCTAGGCTGATTTCTCTTTCTCCTTTTTCAGTTCTTTTTAGGCCTCCTAGCATCTTGCTTCAGTGTGCAGATCAAGTATTTGAGCAAGAAGAGTCAGTGCCATGCACGCTGTATATTTTTCTGTATATCGTGATATGTGCTGTTCCTTAGAAATAGAGGGTCTCATGAAATCTGCTTCTAAAATGAGGTTCTAATTTATGATATTAAGGGCAACTAAGGAAACAAGAAAGTGTAGGAGGAGTAATGGCAGTGCTGTTTTGTACTTTCGTCATTGCAACAGTTACTTATTTTGCAGATAAACAGGGCTTTCTAACCTGTTAGTATATCTGGGAACAGGAATTAATTTATTGTAGAGGGGGTTTTTTTCACTGTCTTTGGATTACAGTTCTCCAAAAGAAATTTTTGCTCTAGGTAAGTCTTTGGGCAACTGCACTGCTATTCGTGAATTTGCCCACAAATGACTGAAGCAGGTGGTTTAGATGTCTGAGATTCCCAATGAGCCCTGTGGTGCAATTTCCATCTGAACTCCACCTGGCCTAAGCATCTGGAAAATAATCCTGTTAGTATCGTACAGCTGTGCAGTATCTTAAGTATTGATAGTTATGGATTAGTTACCTTTTTGTCTCTTGCTATAACTACACATTAGTTTTCATATGGAGGGGGAGAGGAAACACTGAGTAAGGAGGTGTCACTATAGTCTCTCCCTTCTCTCTTCTGTAGCAGAGACATCTTCTAATCTTAGATGTCACTGGTTCATCAGGCTGAAAGTGGTTTGGTTTTTTTTTTGGTACAGATCCAGAACTTAATACAGCGTATTCTGAGCCCAAGAATATGTGTAACTCTGGATCCTGTGAGTGACAGCAGACTGGAAGTAAAAATCTTTGTGTCCCATATGGCACCACAGATTACTCTAACTAGAACCATTGCTTTAAACTCTTAATTGTGTTCCAGTAACATTGTTAGTATTCTGTCTGAAACACGAGGCTGACCTCCATCATATAGCTAAGGTGCTTGGTTAGCATCATACAATCTGTATAAAATTAATAGAAGGTTTTCTAGTGCTGAATTTTAAGCTAATAAAAGGTATTAATTTTATCAGGCTTGCCAAATTTGTGTATTTTTCATTTGCAGTAGTGTTGAATATTTGGTTGCATTACCACTGTAGTCACTGCTCATGATAAGCAAAATCGGGTTTTAGGGAATTAGTGGGTTGGGTTGTATTTGGGCTCATATGATTCTCTTTGCTTTGTTGTTTTGGACTGTAGAACTGGGCAACAGAATTTGTGTGACGTTATGAACCTCTGTGTAAGCTAATGTGTTATAGTGTTGTGTTTGTTTTTTTTTTTTTAATTATTTTATTTAACCTTCCTAGAAAGAATGAGTGTATTGTTTTTCTACTGTCTCATGCAGCTATTCCAGGAGAGAATAATACTTAACAAATGCAGTTCATAAAATGATGCTGAAATATATTTTGTTCAGCCCTTGTTGACTCCTGTTTGCTTCACCCCCCCTAGACAAACGTGTTGATGATTGGCCCTTGATGCAGTCTCCATTTCCAACACTGACTATAAGCACCATTTATCTCCTCACTGTCTGGCTGGGCCCCAAATGGATGAAGACAAGAGAGCCCTTCCAGTTACGTTTCCTATTGGTTGTTTACAACTTTGGAATGGTTCTACTCAACTTCTTCATTTTCAAAGAGGTGTGTATACCCTTTCACAGGAGGGAATTCCTGTTTAAGTCTGAGAGTGTCTACAGATTGCAATATGAAAATAATCTTACGTATTTATGATTATTGACAGGGAATGTTTTGCACAGATTTCTATAAATCTGAGTTTGCCTTTGATGTGAGTATTTATGTAGCTAGGTACGTGTGTTTGAGAATAAATGCACTAAATGAGTCTATAGAGAAAATCTGTATACTAGCTGTTCCAAGATCTTTTTAGGTTTATGTTGGTGTGAATACTGGACAGATTAATTAAAACCCATAGAGGTTTAATGCTTGTAACTGATTTTTGTTTTTTCAACTTTTTAATAATCCTAAAGGATGTCAGAATGTATCTTGTTAGAAATTGAGCTGTTTGTTGATGCCTTCAATGTGTTGATAAATTTTAGAAAATCAGACATCTGTTGTAGTGAGGAAAAGTAGTATCTCATCTGTAAGTTACGTTTTAGAATAAGAATAAAAACGAAGTATATCTTTAAAAGTAAAATAATCCAGTCTTCTAATTTGTTTTGCAACACTCTGAGTGTTTTAATAAATTCTAATGTTGCTGCATTTTTCCTTTGTTAAGTTTTCTGTACAGAGGAAATGACTAGTAACAGTGCAGTGGATCAGCTGTTTAGCAGTAGCTAAGTGGGCTTACATAACAGTTCAGTAATCATTATTCAAGGATAGCTCTCCAAAATATAGCTGGTGCTAAGGAGTAGTATATGCTGCTGTGACTTTGCTTACGTGGATTGTGATTCTTCTTCCTGAAAGACCTCAGATCATAAATTTGAAAATCCATTTCCAGAAGTAACCACATGAATGGAGCAGTTAAAATTACAGCATTGCACAGCTGTTTCTTTCTGGCTCGTCTGTTCTATACTTTTGCCAGGAAAGCATGGCAAAATATGATGATCTGCATATTGACCTTTCCCCAGACCATAAAATAATTAACTGATTTCAGCCTTTTTTTAAGACATGGATCAGTAAAATATTAGCTATCCCACCTTAGTCATCGTTTTGTCTAAATTGTTTCCTTGCACTGCTCAACTAAGTAATAAAATACTACAGGAACAACAGAATCTAATGCTGACACCCAAGGATAGTTGTGGGAATGGATGAAATCCAATCATCTTCACAGGTTAAAACTGAAACTCCTCTGAAATGAATTCCGCAGTGTTTTTGACATGGCTGTACTTTTCACATATTCTTTTAATTTGGTTTGTTTTATCCAGAAGCTGAATTATACCAGACTTAAGATCAGTTAATTTTCAAACCTATGTTGCTTATAGCGTAATACTTGAGTTTGTATGGCATTTCCAAATCGCTGAATTAACATAAAAATGAATGGGACTGCAAATAGGTGTTTGCTGCCGATAGGCTGAAAGCTTATAATTTTAGACACAGACAGGTTCTAGTTTCCTGCTATTTAAAATGGTAGGTGGTTGTTACGTGGATGTTAAGGCTGTGGATACAGCACTTAGAGGAAGTGTCTTTTACTGATCTTAGAGATTGATAGGAGGAAGGTGTTCAAGTTTCAACTGTTCCCTTTAACCATGCATCTTCTGCTTCAATCTACATGAGGTTTACAATACCAGTTTGCCACTGTTGTAATTCACGAGTTAAATGATACGCAGTTTGTATTTTGTGAATGACTGTAAAGTTTCCAGCTGTTGCTGAGAAGAGAATTTGAATGTGAAATGCCTTTAAATGTTATTCAAATAAGTATCCTGAAGGTAAGCTGTATTGTTCATCTGTAATAATTTATGTTAAAAAAGTCCATAAAACACTGCTAGGTTGTCTAGTCCAAGACTCCCGTGTGTTGGACTCAAATTCAGATTAAAATTAGAAGCAAATCCTGCTTAGAACATGCAGAAGTCCCAGATGTGTAGCCCCTATTTTGCCACAAAACCTTGAATTTCTTGTTTTAGTTTGAGGCAGTTTAGTGAAGTCAATTTACTGCCTTTTG